>PVJL010002912.1:0-176219 GCA_004026885.1 Lyroderma lyra
AAAAAAAAAAAAAAGAAATATGAAGAAAAAATATGACCTTGAGAAAAGAACCTTTTTAGGAAAAATAATTTTTTTCTAGACTTCAAAAAATAAAGTAAAATGAAAATTCCACTGACTGAAATGAAAATCTTAATAGACATGTTAAATTACAAATTAAGTGCAGTTAAAAGAGAAATATAGATCTCAGTAAGTTATAATAGGAACTAATTGTGAAGTTTAAAAATATTTATGTCTACATATGTTTCCAAAGTGTCTTACATAATTTATTATCTACAGTATTATATAATAATAAAAAAGAATGTTATTGCTATTCACTTGGTTTCTACTTTATTTTTAAGAAGCAACTCCTAGACCAAATTCCAGTGAATTTTGCTATTGTGGTTAAAACTGATTGATTTTGGATGATAAGCTTCTTTCAGCAACACTAAGTTGCCATTTTTCCTTCCTCAGACTGTGTGTGACATGAATTTAAAGGCAACACAAAAATCTCATAACCAAAGCTATTCTTTCTGTTAGCACTAACATGAAGCTAACATATAAAAGCAATAACTCAAAATTCATTAGCATCTGATTCAATAAATTATTACTCAAACCTCTAACAATGCAAAATGTGTTATAATTGCTTATGGCAAAGTCTGATTTTAGATTATCTAAATTGAAAAGAACCAGGAGTCAGAGATGGCTGCATTAAGATTTTACTTTGGGCTCAACAACAGCTAATCAAGAGTGGTAAGTCATTGAGATGTGTTAGGAACTTCAAGTAAAGCAAAGAAACTCAGTTTGTCATCAGCGAGAAAAGCAGCTCTAAAAGACCTGGCAATAACCTTTTATGTAAATTTATGCCCCTCCTCTCTGATCTCCTTCTTTCTCTCTAAGCTAATTTATTAATTTATATGGATTATTAAAATATTGACTAAGTAAGAGTGAAGTTTGGACATAGATGTGGTAATAATATAGAAGGTAATGTAATGACTGATGTTTAAGAAACACTGGTTTAATGCTACCCTTCATAATTTTCAAATAAAATTTTATTGCAGTTCCAATAAAATATTGGACACTTGGTTTGTAAATATACATATATTCTGTTTTAAGTATCTATGTATTAGTTGAGGCAAACCTAATTTGTAAACTAGCACAAAAATTAGTGATGAGATTTTCCTCAGAAGTATTACAACTGATTAAAATAGCATATACCTATGATCTTAGTATCTATAACAGGAAGCATTACCAATCAATGAGAAAAAGATGAATAATTTAATCATCATGTAGTTAAAATGGGTAATTATTGGAAGAAACATATATAAATTACTTTCTTACACATTTTGCAAAAATATATTCCAAGTAGATTAAGGTTTAACCTAACAACAACCCCTATAAAAAAAATCCTAGAAGAAGATATAGATTAATATGCAAATTCAATTTTTGATTATCAATGACTACTTTGAATGCAGTTTCTACGGGATTGGCAAGAGGAGAGGCATTGGAATCAGAAAAAATGTGCTGATCCATGTGACAAGGTAAAGATAATATAATTTAGTAATAGGCTAAGTATGCAATACCTCAAATTTGATATTTATTTATTTTAATTTAACTCTAAAATTAGATTAAGATGGCTTACAAAGTTACACATGAGATAGCAAAAAATAAAATAATTTAAAAATTAGTAAAAAGGCAAAGAAAAAATAGTTATATTTTATTTTACACATTCATAAATTATGTTAATTTATAATTACATTGTGAATTTTAATACACTTTCTAAAGGTATCACTGTGGATATAATTTTCCCAGCAGCAAGTAGAAGGGCTGAATATGGTCATCCATGAAATTTCCATAAAAATCAAATCATCATCAAATCTAGAACCTTCATGTAAATAAAAAATTACTAATTATAATGGCCACAGTTTTGGTGGTAGTCGCAATTATAGCAGTAATAAATATTGTGAAGCAAGCAGTTATTTCTTTTTAAAGAATTATAATAATCAAATACTTTACAATGGATTATCTAATAAGTATTAAATTATCAATTGGTACCTACATTCTAGAACATATTTTGGCAGAACATAAAAACGTTAAATAAGTTCATATTCTGACTCAGAATTTCACTTCTATAAAACTATTGAGAGATAATTGTGGATACAGAAAAAATTTATATTCAAAATATATTATAATATTATTTTTTTCATTGTTAAATGTATTTGGGTGACAGTGGTTAGCAAAAATTACATAGGTCCCAGGTGTGCAATTCTACAGTACATCCTCTATGTGTTGTGTTATGTGTCAATCATCCAGAGTCAGTTCTTTTTCCATTTGAGATGCTGTCCCTTCTCTTCCACCCTCCTCCATGCATGCCCTCAGATAAACGCTAACCACTAAACTGTTGATTGCGTCCATGAATTTTTGCTTCTTTGTTGCTTTAAGCTTTGTGAGCTAAGTCATATGGTTCTTAGTTTTTTTCTGTCTGGCTTATTTCACTTTGCTTGATGGTCTCAAGTTCCATCCATGTTGTCACAAATGGTCTTGTTTCATCTTTTCTTTTGGCTGAGTAATATTCTATTGTATATACATACCAGAGATCTCCACATAACACCAAAAACAATAAACTGTATACAAGAAAACATTGGAACTAAACTTATAGACCTTGGACAGGGAGGATTTTATGAACCTAACTTCAAAGGCCAGGGAAATAAAAGCAAAAATAAATGAATGGAATTATATCAAACCGTAAAGCACAGCAAAAGAAACCATCAACAAAGCAAAGAGACAGACAATCGAATGGGAGAAAATAGTTGCAAACGATGCCTCTGATAAGGAGCTAATATCTAAAATAAAGAATTTGTACAACTCAACAATAAAAAACAAACAATCCATTTAAAAAATGAGCAGAGGACGTGAACAGACACTTCTCCCAGGAAGACATACAAATGGCCAACAGATACATGAAAAAATGCTCAACTTCACTAGCTATTAGGGAAATGAAAACCAAAACCACAGTGAAATACCACCTTACACATATTGGAATGGTTATACTCAAGAAGACAAGGAATAACAAGTGTTGGAAAGGGTGTAGAGAAGAAGGAACCCTCATACATTGCTGGTGGGAATGCAAACTGGTACAACCACTATGGAGGACAGTATGGAGGTTCTTCAAAAAATTAAGAATAGAGTTACTATATGACTTGGCAATCCTACTTTTGCGTATCTACCCAAAACATTTAAAAACTTTAGTCCACAAAGATATATGCACCCCAATATTCATCGCAGCACTATTCACAGTGACCAAATCATAGAAACAGCCAAAGTGTCCTTCGATAGATGACTGGCTAAAAAATTATTTATGCTAATAAAAAATCGGGAACAAATTACTTGTTCAACAAAGAAAATTTTATGTTATACCCATTAAATAGACTATTTTTCAGGCATTAAAATAATACTATAGTTTTTAAAAGATATGTAATTTTAAAAGCCATTAAATACAGTATAATTTCAACAAAATAAATTACAGAAAATAAAAGATATTTGGATGTGAATTTTGGGATTATTTTTTCTTCTTAAGATTTTTTGATTTTCCACTTTGTTTTTTGTACATTTGTAGGTTTTTAAAAGCAGTGAATATTTCCTTCTCTTTTGAAGAACTTTTCTGTAAATGGGAGAGGAAACACGGACTAAGGTGATGGTTTTTTGTTTGGTTGCAGTGTGTGTGTGTGTGTTGGTGTGTGTGTGTGTGTGTGTTACACAGAAAAGATTGACAGTGTTGAGGTTTGTGTCAATAGAGCAAAATATTCTAAGAGTTTGACAAAGAATGGGATTAATCAAAAGATATATCCTGGAATCATAGCAGATGAAAGAAAATTAGGCTCAATGTCAGAGGGATTGATCTTGAAGATGGAAGTTAGTAAGGGTACACATGACACAGAAGCATTTAATGAAGAAACAAAATGTTTCGGGTGTGTGTGTCAGCCCAGAAATCCTTAGTGAATCCAGAGAGGGCATCAGAGATACCCAGAGAGGCTGAAAAAATGAGCAGAACGCCTTGAGGCTGGAGGTCGATATTTTGGAATAGCCAGTGTCTGGAAGGGGAGACAAAGCTGGTCAGAGAACTTGGAAAGGTACAGAGAAACAAGATGTATTGGAGAACCTATATTTGTTGGCATCTCTGTCAGGCACAGGTGCAGAGCTGAGAAGGCCATCAGCGTGACTGCAGTGGGGTGGTTTCCTGCTCCATAGAGAAAGACAAACTGCAATGGGTGTCAGGTTCAAGGTGTGGGAGAAAAGTAAGCACAGTCAGGTACCCCAGGTTTAGGACAACTGGAAAAGAAGTAGAAGCATAACAAGAGGCATAGGAGAAGAAAGGGGGCAACATGGAGGAATCAGTAGCTGCCGGGGAACCTTGTCAAAAATGAAGATGGCTGCGTGCCCATCCTCAGAGAGGTTAATTTATCAGTGAATTCCAGCAGAATTAATTTGTATTAATGACTCAGGTGACCTATGGGCTATACTTTAAGAAATCTTAGAGTAGACATTATAGGCTTCATAAGATATGACTTTTAATACTCATAAGACTTGAAAAACAAGACTAGTGAGAGAAAAGAGGTGAGATGTGTGAGCCTGTGCTCAGAAAATTAGGAATTGAATTTCTAAATTCAATTTAGAATTTAGAAGCTGGAGGTCTTGGAAGAGGGCAAGGTCCAGACCATAGATATGGAAGCCCCTTGCTGAGAAGCAGCACGTGCATGACTGTGTTGGAGACCAGGACACTAAGGAAATCTGTGGTTTGGTTGATGGGAATCTTCCACTTAGTTTGTCAACAAAAATTTTCTGCATGCAGAGTGTTTCCCAAACTTGAATTCCATGAAACAAGGCTCTGCAGTTATCATAAATACTAAAGAAAAGCAAGGACAAGAAAGTGTTCCATGATCAGGTCATTAAGGGGAACACTGGTTTTTAAAAAAAAGCAGGACAATTTGTTCAGTTATGTATTTCCCAGAGGCTTTCATATGCTATTGTTCTATGAATACGTAATGAAGAGAATTTAGCATGCTACTCAAATGCATTTAACTAGAGGAAACTTTTTTCTTAAAAACATATTTTAACTTGTCTTAGAACTAAAATTCTGCATAAATGAGAAGAGGGAAATGGGAAAAGAAGACAAGAGAAGAATAAAGATAAAAGCAGGATGGGTGTTCCTAAACTCGCACCGAAGGTAATGCTTCCGTAGTCCTCGTCTGGTCTCTCTGTTTTCTGTCTCTCCTCCTGCCCTTCAAAGGCATCCATTTCTGTGCAGTTAACAGAAACGCCTTTCAGAGACCTGCATATTCTCTCAACATCTAGAAATTTTCATCTGCCTGACTTTTCTAAGAAGTTTCTTCATCATAAATAGTTCCAAAATTGTTTAATGCAATAATCCTAAATGTTCTTACTTTTTACTAGTGGCTTTGGCATAGAAACCTTTTCAGTTTTTGTGCTTTTGTTGTTGTTGTTGTTGCTGTTATTGTTGTTGTTGTTAAATGCATAATGAACTTTAACAAATGCTTTTGGGCATTATTTAAAGTAACAATTTTCCCTTTAATCTTTGAATTATAGGTTTGTATTATTGGGATTTCTTTGCATTCTTTAGTGAACTCTAGTTGGAGTTTATGTGTTATTTATTATTTAAAAAATGTATCAATGGATAGGTGTGGCTACTTTTTAATTTAGTTTTCATCTATGTTTATTAAAACTGGCCTATAGATGACTTATATTCTATATGATTTTGTTTTAATTGCATTTGTAGTAATTTTGTTAATGCTTCTAATTTTTTCTGGGGGAGGAGCTCCAGCCCATGACCCTGGGATTAAGAGTCCTATGCTCTACCAACTGAGCTAGCCCTACTGTGGCAATGATTTACATTCTTAGGCTGTTTTTGTCCATTTGTTATTAGAGTCACACCAGATATATAAAATTAATTGGCTTCCTGTCATTGTTTGTGCTCTGGAATAAAAGAAAATAATGTTAAATAAGAATTAGAAGCCCCTGAAGGTTTGTATAGCTTATGGAAAATTCTCTAGACCTCCTGGTACTTTTTGATAGCATTTTCTTTATTCTAGATTGGTGTACTTAGACTTTTTTCTACTTCATCATCAAATTTGTAAATTTTCATTTCCTAGAAAATAATTTATTTCAACATATTTCCAAATGCATTCAAATAAAATTGTGATAATTTTAAAATTTCAGAAGAATTTATTTTAAAAAGTTAAATATGCACTTGTAAAAGCAAATAATTACTCCTACCCCTACTTAAAGTCCCCATTTTCTTCCTTGCCATTTATAGGCTGTCAGCTTTATCGGTTTCTTGTTTAATCCCCATGCAGAGGTATAATAGTCTCTGCATATGTGTGTGTGTTATATACAAACACACTTGAGGATATGCTTTTAAAAATACAAATGTTAATGTATGACATATATTGTTCTGCACTCTAATTTTTTCACTTAATATTATTTTTGAAAACAGTTGAATGTCAAGACTTATAGAAGTGTGCTTTTTAATGGAAACAAAATACGGTTAGTGATGTACTATAATTTATTCAATCTGTCTTTTTATTTCTAGTCTTTTGTTCTGTAATTAATTGTTGAATCTCTTATCCTCCATTTACATTAACTATAAGAATGCTACAGAATAATAAATAATAAATAACAGATTGATTCATTTCATATGCTAACGAGGAAGCATACCTCTATAGAGGTGTAACCCAGAACAACGAAGTAACATGGGCCCTGGGCAGAAATTGACCACAAAGTTCATTGACATATCCTACTCACAGTAGCAACTAAAATAGTATACTTGTAGAATGAATGGACGAACTAAAGATATAATATACTGATATGGAATTATTTAATCAAGAGAATTTAGTAACTTATAAAGGATCACCCTCTGATCCCTATTCTAGTTTGTTGCTCATGCTAAATTCATCCAGGATGCACCAGCTGAGGCAGTGCCCTGGGAACAGTGGATATTACAGAAAAGAACAAATACTTTACTCCAATATACTTTGGGTTTCATAGCCATAACATTACTTTGCATTAACCTATATTCTCTACTGTAGGTCCCAGGAATAAGGGGGAAGGAAACATAAAGAAAGGATCGATAGTATGAAAGTATTTGAGATGCAATTTATAATGTTAAGAGTAAGGGACCCATGTAGACAGATAGTACCTGTTGTTTAACAATGTATTAATTACAATGGAGTTGATATAATTGTCATTCAACATCATCTATTGTTTTACTGGAAGATTAATGTGTATTTTTTATTTTTAAATTGGTGCACACATGTGTAGCTGAAACCCATATATGCAGAATATTGCAGCAGAGTATACTTTTCCAAATGTGTTAGCGAAGGTAGAAGTGGAAGCAATTCACCCAAACACTATTTATGTCTCTGAAGGTGTGTAATCAGACCAAAGGTGATGGTTATTTTCACTGTGTGTCACCTTCTTGTCATTAAAAGTAATATATTTCACTATTTACTATTTTGGATGCATTTGGATCACTCTGTGCTTTATACTTCTGTGAACTCCAAGAAAAAAGGAATATCTATCAGGAAGGGTTTCTGGTGGCTAATTGGGCTCAAATAAAAAGAAAATAAAGAAGAAACACGAGAAAACAAAGGAGTTTCTGAAATCATATTTAAACAATAGGGCTGAAACTTTACCCATCTAATCGGAGCTGCATAGCTGTTTCTTCATTAGCATCTTCATGGAGCAATCAGAGCAGCTCCAATACTATTAATCAACACAGTGTTTTTTAGACCAATCAAAATGTGAAGATTTTGAGTCTTTCTTTGCATAATAATGGGCCAATCAGGGACCAGGGGCAGAGACTTCTCTCTATATAAGTCAGCTGCCCTCTTGCTTGGGAAGTGCATTTTTATTTTCTACCGAAGACTATGTTTTCCTGGTTAGAGTTTTAAGTATAGAAGCTAAGCAAAGGTGTCTTGCTAGAGGAGTGGAGTGGAGTTGAGTAGAGTGTAGTGGAATGCAGTGGAGGAGTAGAGCTGAATGGACCAAAATGGAGCTGTCTTGTTTAAGTGGAGCAGACCAGACCAAAGCAAAGCCAACTTGAGCAGTGCAGTGCAGAGTGAAGTGGAGCTGTCTAGCTGGAGAGGGGCTGAGCTGCAACACTGGGGTAGGGCTGCTTGGGCCCGCATGCTGCTTCATTGAGCCGTAACACTATTAAACTGTTCCGTAGCCATGCTGTGTCATGATTGAGCTGTTTGCACTGAATGAATTCTTCTTCACCACACCCCAAATTGTGGATTCCTGTTGGTATTGAATTGGCACCAACAACCATCATGTTGGAAAAGAGTTCACATTCTGAATCATTTCATGAATTACTTAATGTTACATAGGTTGACTTAAACCAGGTTCAGAATTCTTGAATGTTATAAATTATTATTTTTCATATTGCCCAGTTTAATAAAATGAGTACTTTTTAACAAGTTTTACCTTAATTAAAAAATTCACAATTTATTATGTCTCTGACACATTTCCCCTTCCAACATCAAAATATGACAATTTAATAACCATTTGACCTTTTAGAATTAGTAGCATTTTGTTAGTTGCAAAGGAGTTAAACACCAAAGAACTAAGATTTAATTCTGAAATGTGAATTGCAACAAAAATTAGTCCAACAAGTTCTCCCATCCTTTTATAAAGCATATGCTCTTCTAAACAAGTGAGGTTTTTTTTATTATTTTTAATGGAACTGTGCCCTCATAATGTTTCCAATAGTACAATGGATAAACAAAGAGAACAAGGCCGACTCCACCCTTTCAGAGAGTGGTTTTGCCTTTTACCACAAACACTGCAAGCCTGAAGACCTTCAAACAACATCTGTGTGAGAAACACAGGTTGCTAACAAATAAATTACTTTGGTATCCGCAAAAAAATAGTAATACGTGCTTCAAGTATCCCTCGCCTGTGGCTCAGTTTAGACTGCTAAGAAAAATTCTAGTGATATAGAGATTAAGAAAACAAAGAAGTGGCAAATAATAATGTAGCTAAATATATAAAATTAAGTTCCAAACACAATAGGCAACTGGAACATATTTTGTACTCTAAAATCTCCCAATGAATTCAAAACACAAAAGATATTTTCAATCCTCAAATACCATGATTTCACATTATCTTTAAGTAAAAATAAAGACTCTGGAGAGAAAGAGTGGGGAAAGGAGATGGGATAGACAGAAGGGGGGAGGTAAAAATGAAAGGGAAATGAGAAAGAGAGAGAAAAGAGAAGAGAAAGGAAGAGAAAAGAGAAGAGAGTGTGAGGGGAAAAGAAAGGAGGAAAAAAAGAAAGAAGGAAGGGTAAGAAGAAAAGATGGAAGGAAGGAAAGAAAGGAAGGAATGAAGGAATGAAGTAAGGAAGGAAAAAAGAAAGGAAGGGTAAAAGGAAGAAAGGAAGGAAGAAAATGAAGGAAGGAAGAGATCAAGAAAGAAAAAGTGTAGAATGAGAATGATTAAATCACATTTCCCATTAAGAATCCAGATGATATGACAGTGATACAATGAAATTATGTTTTATATCTAAAAACCCACGTCACTGGGAATCTTCACATATGATTCCTGAAATCCAATATTATGTGCTCACCCCAATTAAAATGAACATAAACTGGCTTTCTTTTATATAGGCCAATTACAGCAAGTCCCTGGAAACAAAGAATTGAGTTCCTTTATGCTACATCTAGCTGTTCTCAAGTGTCTTTGATGTTTTCAAATTTGGCTGTTACCAAAAAAATATTTCCGAAGTTCTCACAATAGGTGTGGCTTTCCAGGGATACATGGAAGTTACTGCTAGCATCTCTGTTCTCAGATTTAATTTGGGAATAATATGCATGCATGCATTTAATTAATTCTATGAATAACCTTAAAGACAGAAATAGCAATTTAAAGAAAAACAAAACATGGCCAAGGCAAGTGAACCTTTCTATAAGGATTTTTATTAAGTCATCTAATAATACAAGCAATGAATTATCCTACCAATTCCCTGTCCTAGTTATCTAAAAACAATTTCTCTCCTTGGACCATGATTCCATGACTTATGTTGCCTTTAGCACCCAACAATCTTTGGATCAAGTGAATTTACTTTGCTAACTTATGGATAGCTGCTTTCCAGTTAGGTGAAAGTCAGGTTCTTAGCCTTTGTTCTTTGAAATAAGGGAGGGCTGTAGTTGTCCCTGACATTCAACAAAATTTCCCAGTCCATTAAAGAGTATCTTAAAGCGTAAAGAGAGCTCTGGGCTATGTTTATGAGCCCATTTGATTTATTTCCCACGGAATAGTCAATCAGCAAGACCTACTAAAAGTTTCTAGATGCCTCCAAATTTTGTTAGTGCAAGTGTACAATTTTAGGATAAAATCATAAATTACTTTTTAGCATCACAAAATAAAAAATAATTTGTATTAACAAAATGGATGTTATTTTCAGTTTTGGGCCTTATTGTTGATTTTATTTGTAATATATTATCATTGTTTTAATTATCATCGGCTAAGGTTTTTCTTTTCCTTTTTCTGCTGTACCCTCATCCATGCTTAATATCGCAAGCTACATTTAAAAGTTAATTTATTTACAGTGCACTTTTTTATTGTTTATTTGTGTAGTTTGGTAGAGGTGTAGATAGTTGTCCTCTTTTATTGGCTTATTTAATTGGTTGTTGCCATGGTAACATTTTTAATACTTTTTTTTTCAGAAGGCTAAAGGATGCTTTGGGGCCTTTGTATGGTGGTCTGTTAGTTTTCAACATACTCTAACAGGATTCTTTTGTACCTTTTTACCCCCTATTTTAGAGTGTATTGACTTCTTTAACCCTTTGGAAACTAAGTACCATTTCTTCTAAGCATTGCATCTTTTGACAGCAGTTGTCTCAGTGGAGTTGCAGGGAAGTATCAAGTCAGTAATCAGAGAATCATTATTATGAGAGATTCAAAACAGAGCCTATAAAGAGGCATCCAAAATGTTCAGGCTATTATTATGAAGTTTATATAACACAATGTGGCTCTTTATTTTATATTTGGTTGTCAATACAAAGAAGTGCAACTTTGTAAATTTTTGTAGATACTTTTTTGATTTAATGGCTCCCTGGTGGCTATACTTAGTAAACTGCTTTCAGAAAGACTTGGTTATGTCCTCTAAATTTAAAGAATGTTCTGAGCAGAAGAAATGAAATAATATAGAAAATATAGTTCAATGTTTGTTGACTTAAACATATCCACTCAGCAAAGAACAACTCTGAACTCCACAAGTATAATTTTGAAAATGCAACTTTCATGGTCATCTACTTTGGATGACACTTTGGCATTTTTTTATAAAACAAAATATACTCTTACCATATGATCTAGTGATCACACTCCTTGGTATTTACCCAAAAAAGTTGAAATCTTGTCCACACAAAAACTTGCACATAGCTTGCAGTCAAGACTGAACAATGGATAAATATTGTGCTTGCCTCCTTCCACAACCACATCAAAATTACAACTAAATTATGAAACAACCACCCTTGAGAACCACAAATTCCTATAACCAAGGATATAAAGAAGAAGCCATGTTAGGACTGGTAGGAGGAGCAGACCCAAAAATGAGCTGGTCCCACACCCATGTATGGCAGTTCATAATTAGGAGGTGTATCTCTACTTTGGAGAAACTCCTGAGGCCTGAGAAGTCCCAGCCCCTCACTGGGCTTCTGAGCCAGGAACATCAGTGCAGAAAATAGGAGTCTCCACAACATCTGTTTATGAAAATCATCAGGGACTCAGTCCCAGTAAGACAGAGGGCTGCTGTAGACCCAGGCATCCCCTTAAATGGTCTGGGCACAGACTCCCTTGCTCACAAACATTTGACCTATGCTCTATCAAAGGGGCAGCAGTTTAAAAAGTGCCAGGGACATACACAGAGGAACTGAATTGGCTGGCTTCAGAATGAGGATTGGAGGGGAAGTGCTGTCTGAAACTAGGCTGTAAGCACCATATTTCTTTTGTTGAGCCCTCTCCCCTTACCGCCAGCAGGCGTAGATAGGCACCAAGTCTGAGTCTCCATTAATCATACTAACAAAGCTCTTGTCCTACCTTGATGATTCTCTGCCCATCTAAGACCTGTCTCAGAGTCAATACAATATAAACAATCTGCCAGTTTGGGCCCACGCTGTGAGTATTCCTAAAACTTCTCAAAGGTCCATAAACCCCAAACAAAGCAGCTGACCTCTGCATACCCTGTACTTCATGCTAAGTGGTCCCAAACCAGACACTAATAGCAACCTGCCTCAGTTCATAGAATAACCACTCTCAGGCTTCTCTAAGCCCTGCACAGGCAGTTACCAACTGTAGATCACTTTGTGGTTCTACCAGGGGGTCCCAGTCAGACACAAGAAACACTTGAACTTAACCTGCACTGCAGCTGCTCCCAAGAGGCCCTAGAACCAGCACACCTAGTGATCTGCTTTAGCCCACACTAAACTTCACCTAATTTATGCTACAAATGACACACCCAAAGGGTGGATTTAGCAGGCACCAGAGCCCTGCTAAAGTAAATAATGCTTCATGGGGGTTAGGACTCACACAACAGTTTGTCTGCTGGAGTCATAACAAATCTTCACAGCCAGTCAGCCTCAGGGTCAAAATTACCCACTGATGTGCCAACAGCAATCAATGCTTAACTATAATAGGAGAGCACACACACACCCACACAAGAGATAACCTCTGGATCACCAAGCTTAGGTGAAGAGAAAGCCTGTGCCATGGGGCCCGACAGGACACCTACTTATATAAGGCCACTTTGCCAAGACTAGGAGATGTAGCAGATCTACCTAACATATAGAAACAAAAACAGAGAGTCAGCCAAAATGAGGGAACAAAGAAACATGTCCCAAATGAAAGAACAGGACAAAAAACTTCAGAAAAATAACTAAACAAAGTGGAAACAAACAATCTACTAGATACAAAGTACAAAACACTGATTATAAGGATGCTCAATGAACTTAGGAGAAAAATAGATTTTCTGAGTGGCAACTTCAACAAAGGGAAAGAAAAAAAAAGACATAGAAAACAATAAAAAGTAAAACAAGTCAGAAATGAAAAATACAGTAACTGAAATGAAGAATACAGTAGAGAAAATCAATAGCAGATCAGATGAAGCAAATGATCTAATTAACGATTTGAAAGATAAGGCAGTGAAAAAAAAAAACTCAATCAGAACAGCAAAAAGAAGAAAGGGAAGAAAAATAGTTAAGAAATCTCTGGGATAGCATCAAGCTTAACAACATTTGTATCATAAAAGTACCAGAAGGAGAAAGTACCAAAAGTACCAGAAGAGAAAGAGAAAAGAATTGAAAACCTATTTGAAGAAATATGATAGAAAACTTTTCAAACCTGGTGAAGGAAATAGACATAGAAATCAGGAACTGAAGAGAGTCCCAAAACAAGGTGAACCAAAAGATGCCCTCATGGAGGTATATCATAATTAAAATTCCAAAGATTAAAGACAAAGAGAGAATCTTAAAAGCATCAAGAATAAAGCAGTTAATTACCTACAAGGGAACTTCTTTAAGACTGTCAACTGATTCTTCAACAGAAACTTGCAAGCCAGAAGAGATTAACATGAAATAGTCAAAGTGATGAAAAGCAAGGACCTATAATCAAGATTACTCTACCCAGCAAAGCTGTCATTTAGAATTGAAAGACAGATAAAAGCTTCCCAGATAAGAAAAAGCTAAAAGAGTTCATCACCACCAAACCAGTATTACAAAAATTGTTAAAGGAACTTCTTTAAGAAGAAGAAAAATAAATAAAAACTACATAATAAAAAAAAGCAAGGTAAAGAACTTACTATTGACAAAAGCGAGCCCATGATAAAAGTAGTGAAACAACTAACACTAAAGTTAATATAAAGGTTAAAAGGAAAAAGTAAGAAGATTGTGTGAAATTACAAAAGAAATTTAAGGGCTACACACACACACACACAAAAGTAAAAAATAATGACAAAAACAAACATGGAAGGAGTACATAAAAATTGTAAGGATTATAGACTGTTTGAATTTAAATGAACATCAACTTAAAATAGACTGCTATAAGCATGGCTTGGTATATGTGGTACACATGATAACCACAAACCAAACATCTATAAGAGATATACAAGAAATAAAGAGAAAGAAATCCAAACACAACACCGCACAGTCATCAACATGCAAGAGAAGAGGGTAAGGAGAATAAGAAAGGAACAGAGAAATAATCAGAAAATTACTAAAAATGGGAAAAACTACATACCTATCATTAATTACTTCAAACATAAATGGAATAAATACTCCAATCAAAATGTGAATGGATAAAGAATAGTACATATATGCAATGAAATATTACTTGGTCAAAGTGAAGAATGAAGTCTTACCATTTGTGAGAGAATGGATGGACCTAGAAAGTATTGATCTAAGTGAATAAGTTTGATATAGAAAAAAATATGTTATATGATTTCCCTTAAATGTGGAATCTAAAAAACAAAATAAATGAACAAGTAAAGTAAATGAACAAATAAAACAGAAACAGACTTATAGATACAGAAAACGAACTGATAGTTGTTGGATGAAAGTGAGCTTTGGGGACTGGGTGAAAAAATTGAAGGGATTAAATAGTACAAATTGGCAGTTACAAAATACTCATAGGAATGTAAAATACAGCATTAGCTAATAATTTTTTTGGGGGGGTATGTGGGTAGTTCCCTGGCTGGGAATTGAACCCAGGCCACAGTGTTGACAGCGCCAGTGCCGGAAACTTAAGCCACTACACCACCAGGGAACTCCAGTAGTTAATAATATTGTAAATAACTATAGCTATGTATGGTGTCAGGTAGACACTAGACTTATCAAGGGGATAGTTTAGTAAGTACATAAATATGTAACCATTATGCTGTACACTTGAAACTAATATAATATTGACTATCAACTATAATTAAAAAATAAATATTAAAAATTAACTAAAATAAAATAAAACCTAAAAAAAACCCATGCACACAGATTTCTGTGGTAACTTTATTCATAATTACCAAAATTTGGAGGCAACCAAGAAATCTTTCAGTAGGTAAATGAGTAAACTGTGGTAGATACAGATGATGAAATACTATTCATTACTAAAAAGACATGAGGTCTGAAGACCTGAAAGACATGGAGGAAACCCAAGTGCATTACTAAGTGAAAAGAGCCAATGTGAAAAGTCTGCATAATATATGAGTCCAACTACATGAGATTCTGGAAAAAGCAAAACTAGGGAGACAAGGAGATCAGTAGTTGTTAGGGATTTGGGTGGGGAAAGAGATGGATGGGCTGAGAACAGAAGAGTTATAGAACAGTGAAAATACTTTGTATGAGATAATGATAGATTTATTATGTCCTTATATATTTCTCCAAATCGATAGAAAGTACAATGAGAGTAAACTTTAAGGTAAACCAAGGACTTGGGTAACAATGATGTGTCAATGTAGGTTCTTTCTTGGTAAAAAAAAAAAGTTTGCCCTTCTAGTGAGTGATATTAATGATGAGGGAGGCTATGCATATGTGGGGACAGTGGGCATATGGAAAATCTTGGTACCTTCCTCTCAATTTTGTTGTAAATACAATACTAATTCAAAAAATAAAATTTTTTAAAAAGCAAGTTTCAACTATATGGTGATGGAAAAAGAAATGACTCTGGGTGGTGAAAACACAATACAACACATAGATGATAAAGAACTGTACACCTAGAACCTATGTAATTTTACTAACCAACGTCACTCCCCAAAACTTAATAATAATAAAAAGCAAGTGCCAGATCTTAGTGTAATTCAAATATGAAATTTGTATTCATATATATTTAAATGTTAATTGTTGAAATAATGACACGGAAAATTTTATTTTTGTTGTTATTTGTGTAGTAGCCATAACCTAAAATATATACCAATTCTAGATTATGAAGGAAGTTTGAACAGATTTTTTATTAATCCTGATAAACTTAGAAAGCAGAAAAGATCACATGAGATTCAAGGTTCAAATGCAATATACAACATATTCTAACTCTCTCTATTTTTTTCTCTTTAATTCATTATATTTTAGTGGAGCAAGGGGCTGTAAAATACTGACAGGGATGTCACCTATCATATTGTTTATATTTAATATTAATATGAACCTCATGTCATGAAGTGGAAATACGCTAAAACAATTATCAAAATTATTTTCCTTAGGTATTATGAAATAATCTAAATATACGAACAAAAGGAGGCATTTCAAAATATGTAATACCTTAGTCAATCATGGGACTAGTTCAGATAATTTTTCCTTTCAGCTGGCTAAAGTTCATAATAATGGACATTATAATGGATTATATGATCTTTTAATGGTTGCATAAAAATTGATTTATATCATAATAATTATATTGGTAGAAACCAAATATCAAATTTACTGTGAAAATGAAATGGAGCTGATATCCTTGCTTGTATAATTATTTGTTAATAGAGATATTATGAACTCTGTGAGAAGAGAAAGTTTCTTCCCTTCTTCTTTTTGGTCCTTAGGCATGGCACATTCTGTCTGGCTAGGGGAACACCAGGAACTGTGTTAAGCCTTTTGCATGCATTATTGCTTTCAAAATGGTGAGGGGCACTCATGTAGGTTAAAAACATGGATGTTAAATTCAGACAGCACCAAGATTGAATTCTGCTTCTGCTAATTACTATCTGTGCCCACTGCACAGATTACCTAATTTAAGTGGATCTCAATTTTCTCATCTGGAATATGGGGTAAATAATAGTGCCTACATTATAAGGTTCTTGTGATAATTAAATAAGATGTGTAACTTAGGAAAATTAGTTGCGTTTAACCTTCTGGAGACAGTGATTAGTATTTCTGAAGTTTGCTGTTGCAAGAAAAAAATAAAGGTGTGGTGGGAAGTTGATGGCACAACAAAATGATCATTCAAATCATATACAATAAGGTGATTTCTCTATGTAAAAGTGTTTTCAAGGACTAGGACCAGAGAAATATATTATTTAAGTTGTAACATTATTTAATTATAATAAAATGTAGGGAGAAAAATTACTAGGACCAAAAATACAAGTCCGCTATGGAGAACTCAACTTAATTTAGCATTTCCTACTTGGAATTTTACCTGGTCACTAATTCACTGATCATACTAAGACTTAAATGGTATAGGTCCTACTGCTTATTCATATTGCTAGAGATTAAATCTTATATCATTATAAGTCTATTAACTCTAAATTACTCCCAATAGATGCTGCCATCTGATAAAGTTTCACATTATTTTGGGGGTCATAGAAAGATGAAATAATTAGCATATAGTTCATTTTCAGCAGATATTAGGAAAGGTGAACGGTTAGCATTTGGTATGGAGATTTAGACAAACATAAAATCAGAAGGTGGTTGTAAATTGAACTCTTTTAGACAAATGCATACATGTCCTACATTAAAATTTAATTGGAAATCTTGATTTTAACATCAAGAAGACATGGTAAATTTGTTTTAAATATAAACATATATTACAAAAATATATTGCTAGTACATTGTATGAAAAATTAAATATATAAGCAATAAAAAGTTAAAATTATCCTTAGTGGCTTAATCTTAGTTTCTGGTTTTTTTTCCAGCTCTTATTTAGACTTAACATAGAATTATGTAGTAATTCTCTTATAAAATTGACATTTATACAAGTGTAATATATACCACAAACTTCTTATATCACTATATGTTCTCCAGGAGCTATATTATAAATAGTTGCATTTTATTGCTTTTTATGAAACACTTTGCTTCATTGCATTCAATCACTTAACTATTTACATTGGTTGAGTTCTCTTTTATTTTAAATATTTCACCACTAGAAACAAACTCTTGCAGCTAAATCTTTGTACTAATTTATCATTTTCACTTTGAATGAATTTCTCCAAGTTAAATTGGTAAGTTCAAGGTATGTCGGTTTCCTTAGCTTCTACTATATGGTGTTATATATACAATTATTTAATTCTAAATTGTTCATAATTTATTAACTTTTCCATTAGTACTACAATTAATGTTTTATTTATATGTTTCAGATGGCATAAAATATTCATAGGAAAAAATAGTCATTAGCTTTTAAGCACCATAGTGTAATATCTTCTGGGGAAAAAGGGCTCAAGGTAAGCTCCTCAACATTATTGTAGAAAGATTACAAAAAAAAGAAAACCCAGTATGAAAGCCTCATGTGGCATTGCTTTACGAAACTGAATGCCTAGGTGCTTATATGTAAAATCAAGGGTTAGAACACATAACAAGTCTCCACATAATTCCCCTCAAAGCACCCTTTTCTCAGTTGTTAAGGAAATAATTCAGAAACCCAAGAGCCCTCATAATATTCTTTTCTTCATTTTCAATGCCTCAAAAGCACAATTTTAGTATCTACATGAATTGAGTTAGGTTGAGTTAGAGTTCATATTGAGAAATTACCATCTAAGCATTCTTGGAAGCCGGCACATGACAAGGTACCACTAAGGTGCCTGGGGAATAGGGGAGAGAGCAGGGATGCCCACCTGATGTATGCTATGTGCATTGTAAATTGTGTGGGATGAGGAGATTGTAAATAGAATTTGAAGAGTATCATTTATTTTGGCAGAAAGATTCCTAACAAAAAATGTCGTAAGTTTCATTTCATTATCTTATATGACTATGGAAAGGCATCGCATTTAACTACCTGGTGTCTGAGTTTTTGAGCATGAGTTTGCACACATCTTAATGTAGAAATAATTGATATGGGTGGGTTGAACGTTTAACAAGCACCATCCCTTGGGGTTAAAAAGCATCTGTTCCCAGCAAAATTCAACTTTCGGTTTTTTGTTTGTTTGTTTTTTAGTTTTTGTTTATTTGTTTGTTTTATTTTTCTTTTGCAAGTGAGGAACAGAGCTGGAGGAAAAGAGAAGAGGGCCCAACTTTAAATGACTTATATAAAGAACTCAGAAAAAAACTATCTGGACATTGAAAAGCTCTTACAAAACAGGCTTTTAACGATTTAAGTGTAAATGAATCAAAAACATATGAATAGAATTTTCATTTAAAATACACTGGGGTTTAAAAAATTAAGGAGAAAAGAACGTGGAAGAGAATGTTTTATATTTGGTGGAGCAGAAAAACATTTTAGAAAATAGCTTGAGCAGTTTGAGGTCGCCCCAGCAGCATTTGGATTTGCACATGCTCACTGGAGGGTGGGCAATGTAATGACGTTAGTCCCTACATCCAAAAGTCCTGCTCATCAGCTATCCACACATCTGAAGCATGACAAGTAGAATCACCTTTCACAATTAAGTGCTTTGACAATGAATCTGGGGGAGCATGTCAGGGGGCTGATACTGAGAGAATGTGGGTTGCATTTTAATATCATCAGCTATTTGGAAATTCAACATCCAACTGAAAATTATTACTGGGAGTGAAAATAAATGCAATATAATCCACCTGAGGGAATAATGAGGCATACATAAAGTCTTGTTCACATAAGCATGTATCATCTGCCAAATTTCATTTTATTTGCAAGTTCTTACATTTTGGATGTGAAGTAATAAGACTTTACTAAAATATGTATATCATTTTATTTCAGGTATGCTTAAGGTAATTCCTTTGTTTCACTCCAGCTTTATTGAGGCATAATTGACAAATAAAATTATAATATGTGTATATTTAAAGTATATACCATGATAATTTGTTAAGCTTACACATTGTGAAACAATTTTCACAGTCAAATTAATTAACAACACATTCATCACTTCACTTACTTTGTTTGGTGATAATACTTAAGATCTACTCTCATCAAATTTCAAGTATACAATACAGTGTTATTAACTATTGGCATCATGCTGTACGTAAAACCCTTAAACTTATTTATCTTATAACTGTAAGTTTGTACCCTATCAACAACCTCTCCTATTGCCCCCATGTCTCAGCCTCTGGCAACCACCATTCTACTCTCTCTTCCTCTGAGTTTAGCTTTTTTAGATTCCCTATATAAGTGAGATCATTCAGTATTTGTTTTTCTCTGACTTAATTTACTTAGCATAATATGCTCCTTGTTCATTCATTCCTTGTTCATTCATGTTGTCACACATAGCAAGATGGCCTTGTTTTTTTAAGACAATAATAGTCCACTATATATATATATGTGTGTGTGTGTGTGTGTGTGTGTGTGTGTGTGTGTGTGTATGACAATTAAGCTTGCTAACTTGCCACTGTGCACTTACATTGGCAGCACGGTACAAACAACTTGGCAAGGTGTCATAACTTAATTGTCGGTTTTGGGGTACAATGATAGTTCTGATGGCTATTTCAGAAAAAAGCTCCAAAATTGCTTTGAAGGGTGGACTAGGCACTGGCATCATGCATAGCTTCCCAAGCTGGGTGCTTCAAAGGTGACCACAGTGATATTCAGCAATGAGGTACGTAGCACTTTTTCTATGATGAGTTTGCAAAATTAACTCTCCGACCTTGTATATTCCCTTTTCTTTGTTGACTTACCCATTGACGGACACTTAGGTTATTTTCATATCTTGGCTATTGTGAATAATACTGTAATGAACATGGGAATACAACTATCCCATTGAGATTGAGATTTCATTTCCTTTGATTATGAGTGTATACCCAGAAGTAGAATTGCTAAATCATATGGTAGTTCTATTTTTAATTTTCTGATGAAACTCCATACTGTTTTCCATAATGGTTACACTAATTTACAATCCTATCAACAGTGTATGAAAGTTTTTTTCTCCATATCCTTGCAAATATTTATTTCTTGTCTTTTAGATATCCTAATAGGTGTGAGGTGGTATGTTATTGTGGTCTTGATTTGCATTTCCTTGATGATTAGTGATGTTGAGCACCTTTTCATTACCTGTTGGTAACTTGTATGTCTTTGGGAAAATGTCTATCTAAGTCCTTCGCCAATTTTTTAATTGGGTTAATTGAGGGTTTATTTGCTATTGAATTGTAGGAGTTCCTTAAATATTTTGGACATTAACTCTTTATTTGACATATGGTTTGCAAATACTTTTGCCCATTCTACAGATAGCCTTTTCATTTTTTTTTATTGTTTTCTTTGCTATGCAGAAAGATTTTAGTTTAATGCAGTCTTACTTGATTATTTTCCCTTTGATGCCTTTGCTCTCGGTGTCAAATTAAAATCATTATGTGTGCGACCTATGTTTTCTTCTAAGAGTTTTACAATTTCACATCTTACATTTAAATCTTTAATCAATTTTGAGTTGAATTTTGTGTATGGTGTATGATAGAGGTCAATTTTTTTTATATGAAGATATCCAGTTTTTCAAACACCATTTATTAAAGAAACTGTTACTATTCTCGTCCATATTTTTAGCACCTTTGATAATGACCAAATTAGATGACTATATATGTATGGGTTTAGTTCTGTGTGTTGTATTCAATTCCATAGATCAATATGTCTGTTTTTATGCAGCTACCATACTGTTTTGAATACTAAAGCTTTGTAATGTACTTTGATATCAGAAAATGTGATGCCTCCAGCATTGTTCTTTTTGCTCAGATCCTTTCACTTGGGTTTTTTTGGTTCCATACAAATTTTATGATTATTTGTTCTATTTCTGTGAAAAAGTCATTACATTATTATAGAGACTACATTGAATCTGTAGATTATTTTGTGTAGTATAGACATTTTAATATTAATTAATATTAATATGAAGATGGGATATTTTTCTATTTATTTATGCCTTCTTCAATTTTTTTATTAGTGTTTTATAGTTTTCAGTGTATAGATCTTTCACCTTCCTGAATAAATTTATTCCTAAGTATTTTATTATTTTTAACATTATTGTAAATGAAATAGGTCTTAATTTTTTTCAATTATTAGTGTATAGAAATACAGCTGAGTTTTGTATGTCAGTTTTATACCCTACAATTTTCCTGAATTTATAAGTTCTAAATGTGTGTGTGTGTGTGTGTGTGTGTATAGTCTTTGGAATTTTCTACTTATATTATTATATTATCTGCAAACAGAGACAATTTCACTTTTTCTTTTTGATTTGATTTGGATGTCTTATATTCTTCTTTCTTACCTAATTGGTCTGGCTAGGATTTCCAGTACTACATTGCATATAAGTGGTGAGAAACACTTTTGTCTTGTTCCTGATCTTAGAAGAAAAGATTTCAGATTTTCACTATTGAGTATAATGACAGCTGTATGCTTGTCATTTATAGCCTTTATTATATTGAGATACATTTCATTTGTATCTAATTTGTTGAGGATTTTTATCACAAAATGATGTTTATTTTTGTTAAATGTGTTTTGTTACATTTATTGAGATGATAATATCATTTTTCTCCTTTATTTTGTTAATTGGTTTGTCACATTTATTGATTTGCAGATGTTGAACCACCCTTTCATCCCTGAAGTGAATCCCACTTGATGAGATTCATTCATTTTACTGTGCTGTTGGAATCAGTTTGATAATATTTTGTTGAAGATTTTTGTATGTATACTCATCAGAGGCATAGGCTTGTAATTTTCTCTTGTCACAGTATTATTGTCTGGCTTTCATATCAGTGTAGTATTTGCCTCATAAAATAGTTTGGAATGGTTTGTTCACTACTCATTTTTTTTTGGAAGGGTTTGAAAAGAATTGGTATTGATTCTTTTTAAAATTTTTAATACAATTTACCTTTGCACCCATTTGGTCCTCATCACTTTTTCTTGGGAGATTTTTGAATACTAATTTAATCTTCTTATTCATTACTGGTCTAGTCAGATTTTCTATTTCTTCATAATTTGTTCTTGGTATGTTATGTGATTCTAGAAATTTACCAATTTTTTTCTAAGTTATCCATGGTAATCTCTTATGATTCTTTGCATTTCTATAGTATCAGTTATAATGTCTCCTCTTTCATTTCTGATTTTATTTGAATTTTTTCTCTTTTATCTTTAGATACTCTAACACAGGTTTGTCAAATTGTTTTTAGATAAAATCAACTCAGTTTTGTTGATTTTTTGTTATATTTTTATCATCTATTTTATTTATTTCTGCTCTGATCTTTGTTATCCCTTTCCTCCACTAAATTTGAGCTTAGTTGGTTCTTTGGTTTCAAGATGAAAAATTAAAATTTTATATGAGATATTTTTCTTCATGTAGGTATTTATTACTGTCAACTTCCATCTTAGAACCACTTTTGCTTCATTCCATAATTTTTAATATGTTGTGTCTCAGGATATTTTTCAATTTTTCTTTTGATCTCTTCATTGACCCATCTGTTGTTTGGAGCAGGTTGTTTAACCTCACATATTTGTGAATTTTTCAGTTTTCCTCTTATGGTTAATTCTTAGTTTTATACCATTATGGTCAGAAAATATATTTGATATTATTTCAATCATCAAAAATTTGTTAAGACTTGTTTTCTGGCCTAACAAGTGATCTATACCAGAGAATATTCGATGCCTACTTGAGGAAACAGTATATCCTGCTGAAGTTGGATGGAATGTTCTGTATATGTATGTTGGTTGATATGTATAAAGTTTGGTTCGAGTTCATTATATCCTTATGAATTTTCTATCTGGATGAAATATTCATTATTGAAAGTGGGATAATAAAGCCCTACTATAATTGTATTCTTGCCTATTTCTCCCTTCAGATCTAGTAGTATTCGTGTGCTCTAATGTTTGGTGCGTATATACTTGTAATCACTATGTCCTCTTGATGAACTGATCTCTTTGTTATTATGCAATGATCTTCTTTGTCTCTTTTTAAAATTTTGACTTAACATTTATTTTGTGAGGCATAGGTGTAGCTACTCCTGCTTTCTTTTGATTTCCATTTGCATGGAGTATCTTTTACCATCCCTTCACTTTTAGGCTATTCGTGTCTTTAAAGCTAAAGTGAGTCTTATGTAGAAAGCATATAGTTAACTCTTGTTTTTTATCCACCTTTTTATTAGACAATTTGATCTATTTACATATGAAGTAATTATTAATAGGTAAGAACTTTCTAATACTATTTTATTGTTTTCTACTTGTAGATGTTTTATAGTTTCTTTGTTTCTCTTTTTCTCTCTTGTTATCTTCCTTTGTGAACTGGTTATTTTCTGAAGTGGCAGGCTTTGATTCCCCTCTCATCATCTGCTATTATTTTTTGCTTTGTGGTTTCCGTGATGCTTATATCAAACATTTCATAGTTACAATAATCTGTTTTAAGCTGATAACAACTTAACTTTGATTGCAAGTAGATTATAAAAAATCTACTCTTTTATTAACCCTCTCACATTTCATATTTTTGATGTCACAATTTACATTTTTTTGTGTATCCATTAACAAATTAATAAGTCAAGTGATTAACACACCACCATTTTACAATACTATAGTATTCTGAATTTAACTATATACTTACCTTACCAGTATATTTTATATTAATATTTTTATATGTTTTTATGTTATATTAGTGAAATGTTAGTGTCCTCACATGTTAACTTGTAGAATGCCTCTCGGCATTTCTTGAGGTGAGTATAGTGGTGATTAATTTCCTCAGCTTTTATTTGTCTGGGAAAGTGTCTATTTCTCCAATTCTGAATGAAAATGATAAATTTGCTGTGTAAATTCTTCCTCATCATTTTGAATATATTATGTAGCCTCAAGGTTTCTGCTGAGAAATTGCCTTGTGGAAATTCCCTTGAATGCAAAGGTATTTTTTTCTGTGCTGCTTTAAAAATTCTCTGTCTTTGATTTTAGACTGTTTTATAATAATGTGTCTTCTAGCAGATCTCTGAGTTTAATCTGTTTGGGGATCTATGAGCTTCATGTACTTTGGTTTTTCAAATATCTACCAAGATTTAGGAAGTTCTTAGTCATTATTTCTTTAAATAAGATATCTGCTTTTTTCTGTCTTCTCTTCTGTGGCTATAATATGCATACATTGTTTCTCTTATTTCTTTGTTCTCCTCTAACTATGTAATATTAAATGACCTATCTTGAAGTTCAGATTCTTTTTCTCTGCTTGAAAAAGTCTTATGCTAATGACCTCTATTGCATTTTTCATTACATTGATTACATTCTTTAGCAACAGAATTTTTGTTTGGTTCTCTTTTATGACTTCTATATCTCTGTTACACTTTATATTTTGTTCATTTATAAATTTTATGAATTAGTTGAATTGTCTTGATGCATTTTGTTGTAGCTCACTGGTTTTCTTGAAACAACTATTTTGAATTCTTTCTGGAAAAATTTCCATTCTCCTTTTACTTGGGGTCAATTACTGGAAAATTACTGTGTTTCTGTGGTGGTGTCATGTTTCATTGATCTTTTATGTTCCTTGAAATCTTATGTTGTCATCTTTGCATCTGAAGAGAGATCCTCTTCTCCATTCTTCACTGATTCACAATATATTCTATCATTGCTATTAGAGGTTTTGAGGCTTTCTCAGTACTATTTTATGGATACACCTGTTTCACATTTTTTTTCTACATTGAGGTGGTAAGTGGGATTCTTAATATTTTATGCCTACTGCAAATTCAGGCTGAGTGCTGACACTTTCTCATTTGTTTCCTCTAGAATGATGCTGAATGGCCTGTATCAAGAAATATCCCTGAAAATATTGAGTTTAATGAAATCATATTTTCTTACTGGAGGAAGATATGTGCACATTTGGAGTATCCTGCAAACTTATTAGTTATGTATTTTTGCAATACGGAGAACAATGGAATAAACAAATCCACTTTAGAAATAGTCTTTAGCTAACATAGTTTTGCTTTTTTTTTTCCTATACCCTCTACACTTCAATTATTTTATGTTTTTCAATTAAAGTTGACATACAATATCCTGGACTACTGCTGTTGGCTGAAATGCCAGTAGTAAACATTGAGATACCCAGATCCATATCTCCCATGAATCCTGGCCCCACATTATCTGCCAACCTCAGGGAACAAAAGCAGAGTCCACTTACCCTCTCCTGTAGCCGAAGAATGAATCAAAAAGGCTAAGTGGTCCTTGGCAGATGGAAGGTTCTCTATTCTCAATCTTAACATCATAGAATCACAAACTCTGGGAGATTTTAAAGACTAGTAAAACAATGAACAACAACAAAAATTAAGAAGAACATAGAGTTGTTGACTTTTATTTATCCAGCAATGTCCTTGTCTTCTCTGTGACAATTTCTGACTCATGGCTCCAGTAATCTTGGAAAAACATCATCCAATTTCTTTCAATCCAGATCTTGTGACCTCCCTGTCCCCAGTGTCACCTCCACCCAGCCTGGACACATTGACTGAACCATTTTCTAGGATATGTGGACTGACAGAAAAGAATTTTTATCAATGATTGGGTAAAAGAGAAACCACCTTTGCAGGAAAGCTCTCAGAGATAGGAGATTAAATAACCAAGAGAAAATATTGTGAGATGCTACAGTGATACCAACAGGGAAGAGAAAGAAAAATCTCTCTATATTTCCCAGGGAAGAAGTACTTATGCTGAGGAAAAGAAACATGTAAAATACAGTGAGTACTTTAGGATTCAAAGCTACTCAGAAAGAAAATGAAAAATCTCTACTAAAGGAACGTACAGATCTGGAAACATATGATCTAAGGAACACAGAATTCAAGACTGCAGTTCTTAAGACACTCGGAGAACTGAAAGAATGTTGACAGAGTACCCAGACACAGATAAATAATCTCAGAAAGGAAATTTGTGTGTGGGAGGGGAAAGTCATTTTAACTAAGGAATTCAAACTATAATAAAAGAATCAAATGGAAATTCTAGGGATGAATAACACAACAAAAGAACTGAGAAATGAACTAACTACCATGGGAAATAGGCCAACCAGATAGAGGAAAGTATTAGTGATAATGAAGACTGAAACATGAGAAAAATACAGAAGGAAGAAGAGAGAGACTTGAGAATCAAAAGAAATGAAAAAAACTGTACAAGAACTATCTGACTCCATTAGAAAGAACAAACAAATAGTAGATAAGAACTTTCCAAACATATATAAATATCTAGAACCCCAAATTCAAGAAGAAAACAGAACCCCTATACCTGGACTCCAGCAGATCTTCTTCAAGTCATATTATACTGAAGATGTCAAAAATAAAAGAAAAAGAGAATTCTTAAGAAAGCCAGGTTGGGGGAGCAGGGAAGGGGAACTATAATTTTTAAAGAAAAGCCCATTAGGTTATCATTAGGCTTCTCAGCAGAAACTCTACAAGCCAGGAGAAAGTGGCATCAACTACTCATAATATTAAAAGAGAAAAACTGCCAGTCAAAAATAATTTATCAAGCAAAGGTATTGTTTGCGTATGAAGGAGGAATACAGACCTTTTCAGACATACACAAGCTGAAAGAATTCTCTAGCACAAGGCAGACATTTCATGAAATACTGAAGAAAGCTACTTGATATGAAACAAAAAATAAAAATAAATAAGGAAAAATAGGAACAACAAAAAATAAAAAGAGAGGAAGTAAAGACTATAGGAAATCCTCATATATCAATCATCACCCTAAATGTAAATGCACTAAACTCACCAATAAAAAGGCACCAAGTAGCAGACTGGATAAAAAAAAAGATCCATCCATATGCTATCTCCGAAAGCCACATATCAGCCACAAGGACAAAGCAAAGACTCAAAGTGAAATGGTGGAAAACAATACTCCAAGCAAATGGTACCCAGAGAAAAGCAAGAGTTGCCATATTGGTATCTGGGAAAACAAACTTCAGAATAATAATAATAAAAAAAAATAACAAGAGATAAAGATGAACATTTCATAACTATATAAGGGATAATACAACAACAATAATATACAACAGTAATTAATATATATTCCCCCAATCAGGAACCACCAAAATTAAAAAGCAACTACTAACAGAACTAAAAGGAGGAACTGACAAAAACACAATTAAAGTAGTGAAGTCCCTTAACAGTCATTAACAGATCATCCCAATAGAAAATAAACAAGGAAATAGCAGCTTTAAATGTTACATTATAGCAATTGGACATAATTGACATTTACAGAACACCTCATCCTATAACACAAGACTATACATTCTTTTCTAGTGTACATGGAACATTCTCATGGATAGATGATATTCTGGGACACAAAACTCGCCTCCACAAATTCAAGAAGAGTGAAATCATACCAAGTATATTCTTTGACCACAAAGCTTTGAAATTAGAGATCAGCTGGAAAAGGAAAGTAGAAAAAAATTACATATACATGAAGATTAAACAACATGTGATTTAAAAATGACCAGATCAAAGAAGAAATAAAAGAAGACATTAAAATATATGTAGAAACTAATGACAATAAAAATACAATGTATCAAAATTATTGGAAAGCAGCAAAAACAGTAATAAGAGGGAAATTTATATCATTACAGACCTATAACAAGAAACAAGAAAAATCACAACTAAACATCTTAATAATCCATCCTTAAGAAACTATAAAATAAAGAACAGAAAAAACCCAAAGTCAGTAAAAAGAAAGTAATAATGAAAATTAGAGAACTAATCAAAATTGAAAACGGAGAGATGATAGAAAAAATTAATGCAACAAGTAACTTGTTCTTTGAAAAAATCAATAGAATTGACAAATCCCTGGCTACGCTAACCAAAGAACAAGGAGAAAAGACACAAATAAGCAAAATTAGAAATGAAAGGGGAGAAATTATGACTGATACCATAGAAATACAAAGGATCATAAGAAAATATTATGAAGGGCTTAATGTCACCAAATTTAACAACCTAGAAGAAATGGACAAGTTTCTAGAAACTTACAGCCTACCTAGACTGAACCGAGAAGAACTGGATAATCTAAATAGACCAATCAATAGTAAAGAAATTGAAATAATCTAAAACCTCCACAAAGGCAAAAAGCCCAAGATCAGACAGTCTCACCAATGAATTTTATTGAGCATTCAAAGAATTAACACCTACCCTCCTCAGATGCTTCCAAAAAATTGAAGTTGTGGTAAAATTTCCCAACTCATTCTATGAGACCAACATTACCCTAATACAAAAACCTGGTAAGTGTAACATAAAAAGAAAATTATAGACGAATATCTCTGATGAACACAGATGAAAAAATCTTAAACAAAATATTAACAAATAGAAAACAAAAGTGCATCTAAAAGATTATACACCACAATCAAGTGGATTCATCTCAGGAGCACAAGCATGGTTCAACACATGCAAATCCATCAATGAGATATCACATAAACTAATGAAAAGATAAAAACCATATGATCATATCAATCAATGCAGTAAAAACATTTGACAAGATAAAACTTCCATTTATGACCAAAATAGTGAATAAAATGAGTATAGAAGGAAAGAACCTCAACATAATAAAGGCCATGTATAACAAATCATCAATTAATATCATATAAAATAAGGAAAAGATGAAGCCTATTCTCCTAAAATCTGGAACAAGACAGGGACGCCCCCCGTCACCACTGCTATTTAACATAGTACTGGAAGTTCTAGCCATAGCAATCAGGCAAGAAAAAGGAATAAAAATTATCCAAACTGGGAAGGAAGAGGTCAAATTGTCACTCTTTGCAGATGACATCTATTAAAAGTTCCAAAGATTCCACCAAGAAACTATTAGAAACAATAAATGAATATAGTAAAGTTGCAGGATACAAAATCAATGTACAAAAGTCAACAGCGTTCCTATATACAAATAACGAATCCTTAGAAAAAAAAATGAGGGAGTCAATTCCCTTTGCTATCACAACAAAAAGATTGAAATTCCTGGGAATTAACTTAACAAAGAACATGACAGACTTATACATGGAAAGCTATAAGACATTTTTGAAAGAAATTGGAACAGACTTTAAGAGGTGGACAAATATCCCCTGTTCATGGATAGGAAGACTTAACATTGTTAAAATGACCATTCTGTCCAAAGCAATCTACAGATTTAATGCAGTACCCATTAAAATCCCACAATCATACTTTTGTGAAATAGATAAAATAATTATCAGATTTATACGGAACCATAAAAGACCTCAAATTGCCAAAACAATACTACATAAAAAGAATAAGGCTGGTGGCATTACACTCCCTGACTTCTATTTATATTACAAAGCATCAATAGTCAAAACAGCTTGGTACTGGCAGAAAAACAGAAATATAGACCAATGGAACAGAACTGAAAACCCAGAAATAAATCCACAAATTTATGGACAAATAATTTTCAAAAAAGGAGCAAAAAACATACAATGGGGAAAAGACAGCCTCTTTAGTAGGTAGTGCTGGGAAAAGTGGAAAAACATACGCAAAAGAATGAACCTGAGCTGTGAACTCTCTCCATATACAAAAATTAACTCAAAGTGGATTAAAGACCTTCATATCAGTTGCAACAATAAACTGCATAGAAGAATACATTGGTACTAAACTTATAGACCTAGGGCTCAAGGAAGACTTCATGAACCTGACCTCAAAGTCAAGGGAAGTAAAAGCAAAAATAAATGAATGGGAGTATATCAAACTAAAAAGCTTCTGCACAGCAAAAGAAACCATCAACAAGGCAAAGAGACAGCCAACTGAATGGGAGAAAATATTTGCAAATAACACATCAGAAAAGGGTCTAATATCTAAAATATATAAAGAACCAATAAGACTTAACAACAAAAAACAAACAACCCAATTAAAAAGTGGGCAGAAGAACTAAACAGACACTTCTCCCACGAAGAAATACAAATGGCCAGCAGACATATGAAAAAATGCTCATCCTCATTATCTATCAGGGAAATGCAACTCAAAACCACAATGAGATACCACCTCACACCTGTTAGAATGGCTATTATCAACAAGACAAGGAATAACAAATGCTGGAGAGGATGTGGAGAAAAAGGAACTCTCGCACACTGCTGATGGGAGTGCAAACTGGTATAACTACTGTGGAAGGCAGTGTGGGGGTTCCTCAGAAAATTGGGAATGGAGCTACCATTTGACCCAGCAATCCCCCTTCTGGGGATCTACCCAAAAAACTTGAAAACCTTTGTCCGCAAAGACTTATGTACCCCAATGTTCATCGCAGCGCTGTTCACAGTGGCCAAAACATGGAAACAACCAAAGGTCCTTGCGACAGATGACTGGATAAAGAAGCCGTGGTACATATACACAATGGAATATGACTCAGCTATAAGAAAAGATGAAATATTGCCATTTGCATCAAAATGGATGGACCTGGAGATCATCATGCTTAGTGAAATAAGCCAGAGAGAAAAAACAAAGAACCGTATGACTTCACTTACATGCAGAATATAAAACTGAAAGCAACAAAGAAAAAAGAAATGAACAAACAAACAACCCATGGACACAATCAATAGTTTAATGTTCATTTGGGGACAAGTGGGTTAGGGAGGGGAGAAAGGGGAGGGGGTGGGAGAGGAGGGGGGGAAGCTAAATATAAGGTGATGGAAAGAGAACTCACACTGGGTGGTGAACTTATTATACAACAAGTTGACAATGCACTGTAGAATTGTATGCCTGAATCCTATGTAGTCCTTGCAAACAGATGTCACCCCAATAAGTCTAACAATAAAAATAAATTACAAAAAAAGAAAGGCATAGCTCTAATCCTGGTTTTAAGAAATATAAATTTGAATTACTCCATTTATCTTTATTATTCCACAGTGGATTATAAAATACACAAAAAAACAAAAGGGGGAATAAATAATCAGAGACTGGGAGCAGTGATAGAAAAATTACATGTGTAATAAAAAGTATAATCATTAAGCATAAGCATAATTTCTACAGGTAATTATAATTCAGTCATAAATTTGTTTTGGAGCTTCCTCACAGCCAAAGTAAAACAAGAAACATAACCACTTACATAATTTATATTTCACATGTAATAGAATTAAATAATATTTTTCGTGTTCTAACTTTGTGCCAGACAGTGTTTATAGATATTCTTTACATACAACCATTTCTTCATGTATTGGAAAATATGATATTCTTAAGAGATAACTCTGTTAACTAAATTAGCTGATAAAAAGATCTTCTGCAATGAAGAAGTGAAAATTTATTCTGAAAACCATCTCCCTTTTCTTCTTTAGAGAATAGTCAACCTAAATTAAACTTTTAAATTCTTGATTTAAGGCAGCCAGCCTGTTTTAACAAAGTTGCCAAATATTCTTAACCAAAAGGAAGCATTACAAGATATGACAAACAGGAAAGCTAAACAAAAGTCAACAGTATTGCAAATTATACATTTATGGAAGGAAATGTTCTAGCCTTACTGCCAAGCCTGGAACTTAAACCTGCAAGACAAACCACACTAACATCAACCAGGGAGCATGCTGTGCACTGCTCCACCCTGAGGTGTCAGCAGAACATGGGCCTGAAAACAGGAGCCGCCAACGAAGACAGGAGCCTGTCCCGGAGGCCTTCAGAAGTGAGTTAGAATACTAACTAGTCCTTTTGCTGTGTTGTCACAGGCTAATAAAATCTGGAGGAAACTGGACATGTGTTTGATATGAAACTCAATTTATGCACAGTTCTGTCACAGATTTGATCCTTGGAAATTAGCTATAAAGCAACAACATTCTCATTGTCTTTGGAAGAAATCAACGGGGATTTTTCATAGCTTTTCCTTATAGCACAGCTCTGTGTATGTATTAATGGCCCTAGTTCCAGGGGTAAAACCTAGACTATCCAGGGGGTCACCAATTCAAATGGGTCAAACAAGTAGGAAAAAATGAACATATATTGCAATTTAGAAATGTGGACCCAGTGACACAAAATCGATTATTTTAAATAAATTGAAAATTCAGAATTTTAAATGAAATCTCCCAACTTTTAAACAATAATAACTAATTCAAATATATTTAATATCTTCTCAAAAACCAATGCAATTTTCTATGAATGGAAACCTTCAATTTAAACTTCTTCATAGGAAGGGTAAATTTTTATGAATTAAATTCTCTTAATAGAGCTTTAAATAAAGTTGGGTAGCAAAGCAATGAGAGGAAGATTGGTAAAAAAAAATTCAGGCTTTTTAAAAATTATTAATAGCAGATACATGATCACTTGAGTTGAAAACAGATGTGACACCACTTTGTCAAAATTTAAGTGGTACCAAAACTTGCCTCAAATGAAGCTAAGCTGATAGAGTATCTGTAAATCAGGCCAGGATTGTCTTTCAGTTAATACTTGGTTTGTCTTAGCAAGTAAATTAAAGAATGTATCATAAGGATTCAATAAGGGAAGAAGAACCACTGTGTCTCGTGATAAAGGAGTTTTATAGGAAGTGGACTTTACATAATTATGGAAGTAGCTGGGGGAAAGAAGATGTAGAAGGGGTTATTGGGGCGTCAGAGAGAAAATCCTTGCCACCTACCAGAAACACTGGTGTGGGAGACAATCTGCGTCTTACAGGGAAATCTAAGAAGCCAAACACAATCCATTGCAAAGGGACTACTTGCTGAAAGATCTAGGGGGCTGTAATCCCCGTGTAACCCTATCTCTATGCGTCCACAGGCAAGCGTCAAACAGGGCCTCAGTCTTTGATGGTTAATCTGAAGTCTGGGGTAAGACCTGTCCATGGGATGGAGAACAGGAAGGTCAACCCCCACGAATGAGGCACCTCTGAATATTTCTTTACCTTACGTAATCATGAAAAGTCCTTCAGAATATCATGGTTTGTGCTTCGACCCTGCCTCCCAAGTTCCACACAAGCTTTCTGGTGGCCAGCTCTAACCCACAACAATAGAGACAAAAGGATTTGGGGACACAGGTTACCCAGATCAATCAGACTGACAATAGAACAAATCAGTACAATGAGTGTGGAAACTTCGATTTCCACAAAATAGGCCATGATTATTTTAGCTGGAAAATTTCCAAAACCATTTGATTCTGGGTTTCAGAGAAAGTATGTTGGAAAAAAATGTGGGGTTGACTAGGCCGTTAGACACCCTCGGGTTTTAATCCTGATTACTTAGTTGCTTTATGGCTTTAGGGCACACACTCGACCTCTTTGATTCATAGTTTCTCTGCCAATAAAGTGGGGCTTATAACACCAGTATTAAAGTTTTGTCTTAAGGCTTAAACACAATAGCCTGGGATAGTACAAAGTGTGTTTCATGGGAACAAAAACTATGTTTAGCTTATTCATGGTTGCAACCTCTAGGATCAAGCAAAATGTCTGACACCAAGTAAACAGTTAGTTTATGACTATTTTTTTTAAGTTACTGTTTTATTTATTTATTTATTTATTTTGTATGTGGGTAGTTCCCTGGCTGGGAATCAAACCCAGGTCGCAGTGTTGACAGCACCAGCGCCGAAGCCTTAAGCCACTACACCACCAGGGACCTCCCTCAAATAGTTAAGTTTAAATCACTATTATTATTGCTTTTAATAGTAACAGGACCTCTTGAACATGTATGAAAGTTTCAGAGGATGGATGAATTGCATAGCCAGTGAAGGTTTTCTGATCTTTTTGGAGACTGATGAAAATGAATTTTCTCAACGATTGTGTTGTATCTTAGGCCATATTTAGAATGAATTGATTTTTAATTCTTATAGTTAAAATGATTATGGAAGAGGGACACATAACATATTCTAATAGTATGCATTCTTTCATTCTTTTTCCAAAAAAGCATACAGTCACTTGATCTCCCTCAAGGTACATTACGATTTCCATCAGCATTTAGCATCTTGTCTGAGCAGAATCCAACTTACATTCAGTAAGTGGAAGGCAAGCAAGCTGACCACACACACAGCATCTTTCTCCTTGAACACACACATGCTGGCCTTTGGTAAGAGGCAGGGCATGAAGAGGAAGAAACAGAGATGCATTCCAAAAAGACATTACCTAAACAAAAGTCAAGTCCACCAGGCAAAACCATCAGGAAATGGGTTAACATATTTTTCCCCCCATTCAACAAAAGATAGCAGGCACTTGTCTTAATATCTTCTTTCATCCCTGAAAGCTTTAAATTTGATTCATGGTTTCATAACTACAACAAAGTAACCTTGGAGAGATTAAAATCAAGGCTTTTTTAAATTTTGGATATCAACAGCAAGAATCCCACCCAGGTCTTGCTAAAAACGACTCTGGCTGACGTTATGAATGCTTCCTCAAGCTCTTCTTCAGCCAAATGAGAAGTTGTCTGGAAAAGATTCATCCTTTTAGTGTACACAGAAGATCTTCTTCTTGGATCTATAAACTAAGCCTTTAAATTCCACTGTAATTACTCCAAAGACATAAATAGAGTGGATACTATTTCTGGCATCCCAGCTGGCCCTTTAGACAAGGTACACAGCATTTTCAAATAAAGCCTCCACAAAGTGTGTAGGTATTCTAGCAACAGACAGATGCCTAGAAATTCTAAAATGTAGTGCCCAAAAGAATGGCATCCAAAAATGCTAGTGTGTGAGACAGGCCCCTTTCTTCATTTTAATTCTTGTACCAGTTGTTAGGATTGAGTTTCTTAGTAAGCACTAAAACCTATTCTGTTTTCAAGCAGTAACTTGGCTCTCTGTGAAAGTTCTGTATACTGAAACAGTTCATTAAAATACTCATACATAAAGTTTTATTAAGGGGATATGTTACTGCTCTCAGACTCTCTGTAGCTATTAACCAGTGCAATTTAAAAGCTTCATTTTAAAATCTGGAGCCTCACAAAACCATGTTGGTGTTAGTGTTGATTAATGCCAACATCGTTTTCATTTTACGTGTGAACTCTGTCCATGTCTGGAGTACTTCTCTGATTTGGACAGGAACATTTTACCCTTGCTCTTTGTGAACATGCTGGGCTTTCTTTTAAGAGTAGGCTTAGACTCCCAAGTCATCCCATGGCTTTTCTCTTCATTGTTTAGTGTCACATTAGTTTGTCCTCTGAAACTTAACTAAAACTTAAATCCAAATTAAATACACGATTGCTACAGAAAAATCAACTTGATTAATGTCTAGAATCTATGGTCATTTTAAATTATTAATTTATTAACAGAAAAAAAAAAGACCTGAGAGTCAATACTTTGTTTTTTTATTATTTACCTGTGCCTTAACTGTTTTCTAAATCTCTAACTCAGAAGGCAGAGAATCGGGATGGATACATTGTTAGGCAGTAGTGCACGGAGAATGTTTCTGGCTTTCTGCTTCTAGGCCGGTGATAGCATTACGCCCCCTTATGATAGGTGAGATCAAGTGACTAGTTTTGACTAATGAGTTATGAGCATAAACAACATGTGCCCTTCTCTGCTACCAGTTTATTACCAGTGGAGACCTTCTGGAGCCATCTTTCCCTCGGCCGTGGTAGCAAGCAATATTTCATATAGTAGCTGGTCCATCAGTTTGGAGTAGCTTGGAGTGAGAATGACAAGGATGAGAAGAAGAAGCCCTATTAACATACAGTGTGAGTAAGAAATTCATGACTGCAAACTGTGAATTTAGAGGTGTTTGATCCCATAGTCTTGTCTAGTCTGCCCTAACTGATATAATGCACAACCCACCCACATCTTCCCAAATGAAGCCAAACATTTCTTATTTTTTTGAAAAGAAGGATGCGTCATGGGAGCTGGATAAGTGTCAAACCTTTACGGTAACCTACATTGTCTTATACTATTTGTAGGTAGAAAACTTCAGGATATGTTTAATGATAGGCTCTCTCTTAAATGAACAAAAATGATGCTTTGCATCTTTTACATGCACTTGATAAAAATTTATTTTGAATAATGAATACAGATGTTCATTGTCTTCCCACATCCTATTCTTAGGTCCCTTGTGAGTAAAGCACCCTTTGCATATGACACTTGGGCAAAAGCAAACCTGTAGCTTCAGGTCATAGCACTTGTTCACAGAAAGGTTCAGCCCATTCTCAGTTAGCTTCATACTCTGCTATATGGATTTTAAAAAGAGGCTTCAAAGTTATCCAGACCAGATTTAAAACAAAGCTCTTAGTGACTGTAGTGTCTTCCATACTTTACTTAACCTCTATTAAGTGCCAACCTCTTCTGCCTAAAGGAAATCTCATTTTTACGTCTGGCACGGAGGATGGATTATTATTGAGTACCCCACTGTCATTGGCTATACCTACACATAAATGATGTCTTTGCTCACCAGGAAAACCAAACACAGCATGCAAATAAACATCGACAGGCTGAGGTAGACAGACCCTAAGGTGGCCCCACTTCCTGGTATTTAACTTTGTTTAATTATCTTCTCCTGTGTGTAGGCAGAGCCTACAACTTGCTTCTGTCTAAAAGAATATGGCGAAGGTGATAGGGTCTCACTCCCATGGTTAGATTATGTTCTATAAGACTTTGACTTAACAGATTGGAGCTAGAGACTTTCCTGTGGGCTTGATGAAGTGAGAGGCTGTGCAAGAGACCACTAGGAGCCACACTTGCTACTATGAGCTGAGGGTAGCTGTCAGCCAATAACTTGCAAAAAGCCAGGGCCCCCAGTTCTGTAACCACAAGAAAATAAGTTTTACCAACAACCTGCATAAGCTTGGGTGTGACTTCCTTCCCATTCATACTCTCAGAGAGAGCACAGTGTGGTTTGTACCTTGGTTGCAGTCTTGAGAGGCCCTGAACAATGGACCCAGATGAGCCAGAGCCAGACAACTGACCCATGTAAATTCGGAGTTAATAAACACATGTTGCTTTAAGCTCCTAAATTTGTGGTAATTTTCACCTGACAATAGAAAACTAATACACATACCAAACTGGAAACTTCAGCTATTTTGTCATGTAAAAGCCATTTGAACCTTTATTTAAATGATCAGTGATTATATTTCCTTCCATTGGTGTCCCTTCATTCCTAAATCAAATAAAATAATAGAGATTTCAGAATTTCACCTACAATCATATGTTCATACTTAGTTTGAATATTGTTTATCAGGTTTTTTGTTTTTGTTTTTGTTTTAAATGTGGGTAGTTCCCTGGCTGGGAATAGAACCCAGGCGGCAGTGTAGAGAGTGCCGAAGCCTTAGCCACTACACGGGCAGGGAACTCCCCTGTTTATCAGGTTTATGTTTAACAGTTTATTGAGACTTGATTAAGTAAAGAGCTCAGTGTAAAGAATAAACTTTAAAAAAATTGTTCCTCAATGAAATTTGATAACCCAAAATCTTTATTATAAAAAGGACTTGAGAACATTTTCTGCTAAGAAGGAAACAAACAATCATTAATTCACCGTCCCAGTCCTGCTCATTATTCAAGATCAGTTTAATGTCATTTACTTTTGAATGTACTTTCCATGTTTCTCCCAAACAAAATGGAATCTTTGCATTGGATTCATAGAACACTTTAATTATAAAACATCTTACTCTGTGTTATAATTGCCTATTTCTATCACTAGCCCAAGAACTGGCAAACTACAGCTCATGGGCCGATTCCCACCTGTCTCCTGTTTTGTAAATACAATTTTACTGGAAGAAGTCATATATATCTATTTGCTTGCACATTATCCCATGGTTGTTTTCTTTGTAAAATGCAGAGTTGAATGATTACAACAAAGAGCTTAGGGCTCACAAATGTGAACTATTTACTACCTGTCTGGTCCATTACAGAAAGTTTGCTGACTCCTTCTCTAGACCATGAAATTCACCTCTGTAGCCTTAGACCCTTGCTCATAGCAGACCCTAAATTCATAACTGAGTGTATACAGGGATGCATCAAACACCTGAAATTCAAGCCAACATTAGCATTTATCTTTCCTCTAAATTAGACCTTCCCTAAAAAGGCCCACTGATTTTTTTTTTTTTACCACTGACTATCATAGGGAAACAATCTGTGCTCATACTCTGTATTACCCTGAAAACTGAAAACAGAATGAACAGAGCTGGCTATTAGAGGACATTCCTCTCCTTCATTAGAAGTCTGCATTTAGACCAGATTGCCTTTTACTAAACAATTTTCACATTAGTTACTAAGCCCTTGTGCCTTTCAGGGGACAGTTATTCTGTTTTCAGATTCACTTAGGACCAATTTCTAAAATACTGCCGGTGCATTTGCTGTCCAAGAAACCTTTTAATTTTCACTTATAAACCTTTTTTGATGTTGCTCACTTGTCAAAAACAGGAAGCCATTATTCTCCAGGAGTAAACAAGTTTAAAATCAAGTTAGCCACTCAACTCCCCAAATCAAGACTATGTTTCGTATATATGAAAAAAATCAACTTTCTAATCTTTACTGACTGTATCAAAATTCTCCAGGAAAATCTAAATGCTTTAAAATTTTGCAGGAATCAAAGAATTCGAAGACACTTCCTCCCCTGACATATTTGATTCTTCTCCAAACCCAGGGAAAACTTTCAAACCTATTGTGATTCACTATTTCTGTCCCATGAAAAGTATAAATGCTTTTGTTCTGCATTCACCCACCCATGATCTCTGTAACTCCCATATGGAATGTATACAGTAACACTAACCACCAAGAACAAAGCAGAACAAGATGTTTGCCATAGATATTAAGTCTCAAAAGAGACAATTAAATTGAAACAAATCATCATGCCTTCTGGAATCTCCATAGACTGCTGTATTTTCGAATGCAAAGGAAATTAAAGTGTTACCTAAATGTTTTGTAAATCAATGTATTAAACTCATAGGAGAAGCTTATTCAGTAGGAAAATGTTTTCTGGTTTCATCACGATGTTTGGAAAACTCTTCCAACTCACGTGATGAGTGCCTTAAGGATAAAGTGACTTCATTTTCTCTCCCAGTGGGGTCAGTAAAAAAGAACTCTGACCCCTCCTCGTCCTTGACTCTGTGCTATGAGATTTGGTCTTCCACTTGCGTCATCATGATTACTACCTAATCACCTATTAATCCTCAGCTAGGATGATTTTCCCCTACATTGCAGCAAACTGAGAAGAAAAAAATACAATCTTTACTTTAGGAGTTTTATCTATATTTAGCTACATATCTACATATGTCCTTTTATTATAATTTTTTCTACTTAATTTTGAGGACTATGCTAAAGTATGCTTTATTTAATACAATATTAATGTATTATTGTACTTTAATAATGTATAATTTGGCTCGTTAGCTAATTGCCTGCTCAAGCCCACTCTACTTCTTGGGAGTGTAGTTTCTCTTCAATAAACATCTCTTTGTTTCACTTCTATAAAAAATATATAATTTAACATGATAGATTATAAATTTTTAATGTTCTTACCTCACAAAAGATAAAGTTGTCATTCTTATAACAGTTCCCTCAATTTTTAAAACTGATCCATGAAACCATGAAGGATCCGTGGACTTAGAATACTAAAGAGTCACTGACTTGCTGAAGAAGAGGTGTTAGAGACAATTTATGGCTCACAGTAGTCAATGAGTTATCCAAGGTCACTCAGCTGGCTAGAGACAATGAACTAAAGTGACTTATAACCCAGATCACTGACTCCTGGGAATCAGTAATTCTCTTAATGTTTTAGGCTGCTTTCTTCAGAGCTACTGTGGCAGTTCATTTAAGAGCATAGCCAAATGTCAACTGTTACTACATTTTTCAGCCCTGTTCCTTGTTAATAATATCTGTGTTTTATATCTCTAGCAAATTTACATATGTAAGTATCTCCACAGTTCTTTGAAAATTGTTTTGAAATTAATAGTATCTTGCTCTTTAATTGTGTCAGCCCATGAACTACTTCTGGGAGCAATGTTCTTTAAGTACTAGTGACCCGAGCTATCAAAGGTACAAGACACTGTGAGATGCTCTGAGAAGCAATACAAGTCTGTCTGGCAGGGGATAGGTGAGGGTGGGAGGCTGTGGGGAGAGCATGTAGCAATGGCAAGGTAACTAGAAAATGAAGAATGGGTAACATAGTCAAAAGCAGAGAGAGGGCAGGGAGAAAAGGCCATTTTCACAAGCCTCTATATGGCGGAATGTTGGGCAAAGAGACAAGGTGAGAAAAGAAAGTGGCTTTTCAAGAAGAGCTTGAAAAACCTCAGGAGACCTACTATGTCCAAGGGTATTCTACTGCACAATAATCCCATGATCAATCATTCTGGAAAAAAGGAGTGAAGATAAAGCAAGATTGGAACTCAATTTGTATTTACTATAAACACTGTAGATATCCACAAGGAAATTGGCTCAGGCCTCCTTGGATGCTTCTGTAGCCCATGGCAGTTCTGAAGTGGATATTCATTTTAAGTCATTGAAAATATGTAAAGATAATGTTCTAAGAGCTAAGTAACTGATGAGACAACTAGATATTTGTAAATACCATTTGCATTCTTAAACAATAAATACCTGTGTAGATATACATTTTTCCTATAAATGACCATAGCACTGGATCACTGATGGAGCTGAGCCAGGCTGTACTCGCAATGACAGAATTAGAATCTCTGCCTTATGTTCCAAGCTTTGGAATTCTTGTATAAGCTTCCCAGATGTTTCCTGGATTTACAGGTTTGAGGCCCACTGAACTCTTCAACAGTGGCCAGAAGTGGACATGCATTGAGGATTGGCCTGGGCTCATTTGCAACCATGATGCATTCACAAAGCTGGGCATGACTGCTCCTGCCTGGAAACTCAGTACACAGGTGTCCCTCCCACCAGGAGGGAGCAGTCCCATGTACAACGAATTTGCACTCCTGAACCTGCTTTCCCTCCCCACTCCCTGTAGATTTTGTTTTGCATGTCACCACATCACACCTGGCACTTTGTGACAGTCTACGTGACTCATTTGCCATTCCCTCGGTACCAGTGCCCCTTCCCTCCTCATTTACAAACTTTTCCCTTTTGTTTCCATGTCTCAGAGCAGGAGCTACCTCTGTCCTCATAGAGTTGAGTTTATCACATTCTTTACTTTGTGGCCTACTACCATCACCAGTCTGTGTAAAACCCTCTTTGGTTTATTTTATTACTTTTCCTCGCTATCACTCAGCCAAATCTATTCTCCTACTCAGGCACCCTCTCTGGTGCATCGCAGGCTTAATTCTTGAAAAATATACAGTATTCTTGCTAATGAATGTATTATTGATGTGTATACCTGGTATTGTGTAGAATTCTAAATCTATTTTGTAACTTTGCCCTGATGACTGCATTTTCAAGTGTGTTCCATGTTGTGTATATATTTTACTCTTTTCTGCTGTCTCACCTGCCTACATCACGTTCACTTACCGATTCCTGGAGCTGTGTGTCCAGGACATTCGTAAACCTGTCTCAGCATCAAGTGAGTTTGTCAGACTCAAAATAAGTGAAAAAGGAAGAACAACTAATTAGATACAAAATAGACATTTTAATTAAGATGAACCATAAGACATATAACTTCTTAATTTCACAATGATGATTGAAAATGACCAGAAAGAGAGAGATGCTAGTAATATCATCAGGGGATCAGGATGGGAGATAACAATAGAATGTATCTGAGAGCCGAGGTAGGAAAGTACAGCTATTTCCTGATGGCATTCCACAAAATTGAACCTATTTGGTAATCTAATTAAAGGTCCAGTGGTCTATATACGTGATCCATGGCCAGTAGCACCTCTTTTATTCATTGCTGTGACATTATATGAGAACTATATCTTAATATCTGGTGGGAGGTCTTGTTCTTTCACATAAAATGACGTTAAGTTTGTTAAACCATCTCTCTAACCCCCACCCCCCAAGTATCCTGCTAGAATTCTGCCAGGAATGTCACTGAAATTGTGAATTATTGGTGGTTTTCAATTGAATTTTTCCAGTGTTAAGGCCTCCTATTCACAAATATTTATCCTGGTTTTCTTCTAGATCTGCTAATTGACTTATGGAAATTTCTTTACAAAGGATTTGAGTAAATCTGGTTAGATTAATTTCTGTATATTCCATAAATATACATAACATTTTAAATATTTTTTTTGTTATATATTCTAGTTAGCTATATTGACATCTCTACCATTTCGCGTGCTATACTAGGTGGGATTAGGTATCTCTGTTCATATTTTACACTTTGCGAAATGGCATTATAGCAATGATCACACAGTGCAGAATATGATCATTGTTTATGATGTCTACCTCCCTGACTGAACTGTGAACACTTTAAGTGTAGGAATGGTCACATACTCACTTGTATTCTCAACAACAAGATAGACTCATTTTTCAGTTTTTTTCAATGTGCACAAAAATACAGCTATTATGTCATAGTGATATGACTAAAAATATCTGGAAATATGGTGAAGTACTTTGGGATTCATCTTCTAGATAGGCAGTTCTGAGGTAGGCATTAGAATCCAGCTCTACTTGTTTCTCTCTTCCTTTTTTTTTTTCCCCCATTTGAAGGGTTCTGACAGAACCCTTCCCTCTCTTGCCTGGGTCTCTGTCTTACTAGAATTTGGGGAAATTAATCAGTTATTCTCCCTTTCTTCCCCTCACCACCAGCCCCCATCCTGATCTCATCACCAGATGACAAGTTGTGGTTGCACAGGATTCAAGCTTCTTTATAATGAATTAGTGAAAGGTATCTTGTAATAGAAATGGCCCAAGCTCTCTTCTAGTTCTAAGAAACAATGTGAAAACTTCTATATTCTCTGCTTCTGTGACTCCCCCAATTTAATCCCTTAGTTGTTTAAATCCAAGTAGAACTGCTTCCTCATACCAAACCCAAATCAAGATGTTAGGACTATAGAAGCCATTGGTTAAAAACCCATTTTGCAGATTCTAACAGATGTTGCTAATTTCAGTCATTTGGTCATCTGTTTCTTATTACATCCTAGCTTTGTGTATCTTAAGCTGAAATTTGATGATGCTCCAGGATTCTGCTTGCAATTAATTAGAATTTACACAGTAAGGTGTCAGGAAGCAAATGAGTAAAAGGAGAAAGCAAAGGGCATAACAGTAGTTGAGGAGGCCAAGGCTCTGATTTAGTATGATCTAGTTTCAAATCGCAGGTCTCCTAGGAATAAACTCAGCTATCATAATTCTTAGGTCACCACCACCTGTTAGAATAAACCAGAATGAGACCTTCAGTTAGAAACCAAACAACAACAATAAAAAACCTAACAAAACAAAACACTTAAACAACCCCAAATCAAACAACAAAACAAAAACTTCCCCAAGAAACGAAGAAAAACAACTTTGGGGACAATCACCAACAAGAGTAAAACGTAGCTGCTCCCCCCTCTGCTCCACCTTCTCTACCAAAAGAAGACTCCCATCCTCACCTCTCCCTTAGTCCACTGCCTCTGATCCTTCAGTCCCTCATAGGGAAACATGCAAACAGAAAAGAATTCAGACATCTGGAAATGTTTTAGTTATCACAAATTTTACTAACTTTTCAAAGAGAAACATAAAATTGAGTGAAAAGTCAAACAAAGATTTTGGTTCACTAGAAGGGTAAGAGCGTTGCTTCCTATGACCCTGTTTCTCTCTCATTTGATGGGATTAACCAGGAAATGTATTGCTATTTTTATTTTAAATTGCTCTAAAATATGTGATTGCATAAATGCAATCCAGAGTAAATTTCTACGGAAAAAATGTGGGGAAGTATGACTATTTTATTGCATTTATTCCATTCTCTTTTTAATCCTTGTATATGTCATGAAAATCCATCAATCTGTATTATCATTTTGGAAAAACAACCCTGAAATTGTTATTTGAAGTATCCAGCCAGCCTTGGGTAATCTGGCTGTCAGATGTTGGCTCAATGATTGAAGATGTATAAAAATAAACCAAATTCTAATGTCATTCACCAGTCTAATTTTTGCTGAAATTACTAAAATAGAGAAAGGGATATTTATATTATATTATCTTGTTTTTGTAACTTAGTATGTAATTTGGTACAATTTCTGGGTTTAAACTTATTCTCCTAGTCATCAACAGACTAGGATATTGGCTTGCACACAGAACCTTCTCATGCAGACAGGTTTCTGGGTCCAGTTCTGTTCTTAACTAGCTGCCTGCCCCTGAGCCTCAGTTGTTGTTTTCCCACCCCACCCCAAAAATAGAGGTAATAAAAGAAATAATGATACTTAATTCCTGGATTTATTATGAGCAGTATATAAGACAAACCATGAAAGGTAATTCAGGCGAGGTGTAGCATTTGATATAACAATAGTTATTAGAACTGAAAGAGAGTTTTCAGAGCTTCTACGCTAAAGACTATGATATGTATTTTTAGGAACAGGGTCCACACATGTTTTTCAAAAGTGCTTGTGATGCCAAAAACTTAAGAACCATCCTTCAGTCTTCTTATGGACTACTTTATATACTCAATTTATCTGCTAAAATGGAAACCTAAGTCTGGAGAGGAGAAGTGTTTGGCCAAAATAACACATCTCACAAGTGATAGAGTAAGAACAAGAGATCAGGTTTCCCGGTGCTATACACAATAGTCTATCTTATTTTCAGTTAAAATATTTGTTTTTAAATTACAGTTTACATATAATATTATATTAGTTTTAGGTGTACAACATAGTGATCAGGCATTTATATAACTTCCAAAGTGATCACTCCAAAAAATACAGTTATACAATGTTATTACAGTATTACTGACTATATTTCCCATGCTATACTCTCCATCCTCATGACTGTTTTGTAGCTACTGATTTATACCCCTTAATCCCCTTCCCCTTTACCCATTCCCCTACCCTCCACATCCAGCAACCATTAAAATGCTATGTCTATGAGCTTGTTGCTATTTTAATTGATCATTTATCTTGTTCTCTAGATTGCACATATAAGTAAAATCATATATTTATCTTTCTCTGACTTACTCCATTTAGAACAATGCCCTCTAAGGCCATCTGAGCTTTTGCAGATGGCAAGATTTCTTTCTTCTTATGGCTAAGTAATAGTTCACTGTATATATCTCCTCTTCTTTATTCATTCATCCATTGACGAAGGCCCAAATTGCCTCCATTTTTTGGCTATTGTAAATAATGCTGCACAGAACATATGGCTGCACATCCCTCTTCAATGTAGTGTTTTGGGTTTCTTTGAATAAATACCGAGGAGTGGGATTACTGAGTCCTTCTTTGTCTCTTATTTTAAAGTCTATTTTGTCTATTACAAGTATCTGCTGTAAGTATTGCTACCCCAGATTTTTGTTTGTTTGCTTCCATTTTCATGAAATATCTTTATAAAACCATTTACTTTCAGTTTGTGCATATCTTTCAATCTGAAGTGAGTCTCCTGTAGGCAGCATATGCCAGGGTTTTGTTTCCTTATCCATTCAGCCACCCTATGTTTTTTGATTGGAACATTTAATCTCTTTACATGGGGTACCAGAATAAGAAGACAGCAAACAAAGAATTGAAAACCTACTCGAGGAAATGATGACAGAAAACTTCCCTAACCTGGTGAAATAAATAGATATATAGCCAAGGAAGTGCAAACAGTCCCCAAAATGAGGCCTACACCAGGATACACCATAATTAAAATACCAAATTTTGAAGACAAGGAAAGACTCCCAAAAGTAGCATGAGAAAAGCAGTTAGTTGCCTCTGAGGGAGCTCTCATAACACTGTCAGCTGATTCCTCAACAGAAACTTTGCAGACCAGAAGGGATTGGCATGAAATAGTCAAAGTGATAAAAAGCAAGAAACTACAACCAAGATTACTCTATCCAGCAAGGCTATCATTTGGAATTGAAGGAGAGATAAAGAGCTTCCTGGACAAGAAAAAGCTGAAGGAGCTCATCACCACCAAATCAAGATTATAAGAAATGTTAGAGGGACTTCTTTAAGGAAAAGAAAATGAAATAAAAAATAAGAAAAATAAAATGACAATAACTACATAGTTATCAACAATTGCTTTAAATGTAAATAGATTAAATATCTTATTTTTTAATTGTTAAAAATGTATCAATGAAAGAGAATGAAGTGAGTGAAGAGCATTTAGTGAGTGCAAACAGGAAGCAATCCAAAGTAAATGACCCCAGCCTGTTCTCAAGGATCATTTTAACTAAATAAAATAACAGAAACAGAAGAAAATATTTAAAACTTTTCAAATACTAGAAGTCATCATCCTATAATTAATCACAATGAATCCACCATTGTTTCTACAAAAGGGGTGAAGCAAAATTTCTTCTCCTAGAAATCTCCTGTACAGTTAACACTACTACAAGCCAGAGAGAAGGAGAATTGCTCTCACAGAGACACAGAGGGCAAGGGGAAGCTAGGAGAGATTGATGCTATTCTTTGTGAAGAGGTTAAATTTTTCATTTATGTCTAAAGTAATTCTCACAGTTAATACAAGAAAATACTAAGGAAAGAAAATCCATAAGCCAGAGGTATCTACAGGAACCATTAGCTTGCATTAACTTCACTGAGTGAGCAAATAGGACCCATAGCTCTTCTCCCAGCAGAGCAGAACTGGCTGAATCTTCAAAAAGCAGTGGCTTAAATAAATCTCAAGGGATGTAAGAGATATAAAGATACATATCTGTTAATTATTTTCTCTCAAACTTAAAATTGCAATATATGATTATTATGTGAATATTTTAATATTTTTTACAAGTTAAGATCAGTGATTAAATAATTTCTTGGCAAAAAATGCATAGATAGTTTTTACATCTCAGAAAGAAAAATTAAAGAACTCCAGTTCTCTATAAAGATTTGTTGACAGATCTTTTGGCCTTTTCTGGGATATAGATAAGCAGTCGTTCATTGAATTCTAGAACTAGTACAGATCTTCCTGGTGTGCTGGACAGAAATGGCCAGAAGATGGAAGTTAGAGGTCCTGTGCCATGCTTCTACCACCTGACCCCATAATCCCAGACAGTAGCTTCCTCTTCTGAATCTTAGTTCCTCGTCTCTACAACCAGTGCTGGATTGCAAAACTTTTCCTAGCACTAAAATACTATGATTTACTTGATCTTTCTTTAATAATCAATGTACCACCTCTTTTTAATTGTTTTAAGTTTCACTGAGTTGTCCCCAGAAAGGTTTATTGATGTGGTAGATAGAAAAATACTCCCCTCCCCAAGATGTACGTGTCCTAATGACTAGAACCTGTGACTGTGTTTACCTTATTTGGCAAAAGACTTTGAAAATATGATTAAGTTAAGGATTTTGGATGAGATTACCCTGGATTATCCAGGTGTGCCCCAATTAAACACATGGGTTCTTATAAGGGAAAAAAGATGGCAGTAGAATTTTTCACAGAATCTGAGATGACAAAGCAGAGGTCAGTGATACCATTGGTTGAGGGACACAAGCCAAAGAATGAAGCAGCTTCTAGAAGCTGGGAAACCAGAAAATTCACTTACTTAATTTTCTGTTTGTTTTTAATTTGATATTTAAAAATTTCTGTTGACACTTTTTGGTAAAATCAGCATCCTCAGGAAGAAAAATATTCCTAAAATGCACTACCTAAAATAGTGTGTGTGTGTGGGTGGGGGAGAGGTATGTGTGTGTGTGACAACATTGGGAAATACTGGGAGTACTTTAGGTTTTTTCAAGACATAACAAGTTAATTGCTCAAATATACACATTATGAATAATGAAATGGATGTGGACAAAGACAATGATATAAGAAGTGTGAAAGTTAGTCACAATATTGAAGAAAACTGAGCAACCTCTCACTCTTCTTCTTCATCTTTCTACCTTGAAGAAAAAGCACAACATTTGAGCCTTCTCCCAGAGAGAAACCAAGTATGACTGTGGGCAAAGTTCTGGCGTCTGCCAGGGATGTCAGTTTTCTCAAAGAAAAATGGGATAGCATTCTATTGTTTTTCCTGGCTCCAAGTTAAAGAATATCTTCAGGGTGATTCCATGAACTCTTCCACCTTTACTTTGAAGAAAGACCTAGGTTTGGAAATCTCTTATTAAAGAAAAAAAAAAAAAGAAAAAGAGAACCTCAGGTTTTTGAGTACTGATATTGTGTGCCCGCCCCCTTCTCTGCCTCCCATCATGCCAGCCAAGACTAGAGTCATTGTTAAAACATTTTATAATGAAAACAAGTCCCTTTTTTAAAGGACTGAAGGTGATCTAAGTCATTTCATCTGCCCTAACACTTGGTAAAACATGAATGAGATTTCCTTACACTAAAGATGATATTATGGTTTTTCTCCCTGTTTCAAAAGAGTACCAAGGAACAATCTACTGGGAATAGAACTGTGCCAGCTATCAATTGGTTTGCAATGAACAAAACTACCTGACAACTGTGCTGTCATATGGCTAATGCTCATATGAATATCCCAAGTGCCTCTATCCAGCAAAGCAATGATGGCTTTCCTATTTGTTTCTCTTCAAACTACTGTTGCAGAAAGCATGCTATAAAGTGAGATCAACTATAAAATAAGAATAAGTAATAAAAGCAATTGTAAAACACATTGCAAACGTGAAGTGCCATGCAAATACTTCAAGTACTAAGTATCCCCTGGCTAGTCTATATGGTGGTTTATAAATCCATTGGTTGGGCACACCTGCCAGGCAAGATTGCAGAATGTATGTAACAGACAGCCTTGGGTTCTAGTCCTGGCTAGTCCATACTCTGATGAGCCATTTAAGCTTGAATATATTACTTAACCTCTCTGAGCTTCAGTTTTCTTATGTGTAAAATGCAGCTAAACATCAACTACCTTATAGGGTTACTTAAGGAGTTACTGTGATTCTCTATGTACTTGGCATACAGGCTGACAAGTTGAAAATGCCCTGAAACTTACATTTCAAGGCAGAAGTTTCCTCTCCTACAATGGTAGGTGACAAAAATTGTTCTTCAAGAACTCTCGAAAAAGAAATTTAAAGAAAAAGGTCAAAGTGAAAGCAGAAAGAATGGAAGAAATAAATAAGAAATGCATACAAACACCATGAATATACTTGGACACAAAGTGGTGAGATAGTTCTTAGGACCTCGACTTCACCCTAAGACACACTTAGGTTGGATATTTGACTTTCTTTTCCTGTTAATATATTTAAAAATACATTCTCTAATCACCACCCCAAATACATTTTCTTTCTTTTTCTTTAGTTTGAAAAATTTTTTTAAAAAGCAATAAAGTTTTCTGAAGTACCTTCAATCCCACCCAACCCATTCTCCTTTCCATCTAAGAGTAAGCTACCATCCTAAAGTTGGCCTATACCCTTCTTTACTACGAGCTTCCCATCTTATTTTAGTCTGTGTTCATATAATACATAACACAATGTGATTTTTTAAAAAAATATATGAATGGCATATTGTGAGTACCCTAACATTTTTTTGTTCATGTAAACACCATATACTCAAATTGATAAATGGAGATTTAGTTTTTCATTTTAAATGTTATAGATCAACTTTTTAAATATAACACAATTTTTTTTTCTCATGCCTCTGTGCGTGAATATTTACTTCTAGTTTTTCCAGTTATATATGTTGTATAACATAAGATTGTCCTTGCATGTGTGCTAGAACTTCCCAGGAAGTGGAATTGCTGAGTAGGGTGATTTGCACATTTGCACCTTTACCCAATAATGCCAAATGGCCATTTGAAAAGGTTAAAGCAACTCAGATTTCCCCTAGTAGTGCATATGATCTTCTTTGCCCTACTTCCTTATCCACACTTAGTAATATCAAACTTTTAGATTTCAAGTTGAATGGGTAAGACTAATATATCAGTACTGTTTTACTTTGCAGATATCTGAACGTTTAGCGATATTAAGCATAGTTTCATATGTTTGAGGTTATTTGGATTTTCTCTTTTATAAAATGCTTGTTCATATGCTTTGTCAATTTTTTTTATTCTTTAAATAATCTGGAGACTAGTTATTAATTGCTTCTTCCATTTGTGGTATGTATTTTAACTTTGCTTATGATTTCTTTTCTAACAGCATTGTTTTCTATTTTTTTAGTCAAATTTATCAATATTTTTGCAATGGTTTGTGTGTTTGTTTTCTTTTTTAAGAAATATTTGCCAAAGAGAAGCATTAAATGTATATTTTTCTATATTTTGTTCTAAAATTTTGAAGTTTTGTTATTGCTGTTCTTAATTAAATCTTTAAACCATTAGCATTCATTCTTGAAAATGACATAATTTATATTTTTCCATATGGATTGCTAATTTTCCCAGTTTAATTTACTGAATATTTTATTCTCCCCACAGTAACTTGTAATGTCATTTCTCTCAAAAAATAAGTGTATATATGTAGGGAGGTTTATTTTCTGTCATTTTATTCTTTCAGTTGATCTGTCCATTCTTACACAAGCTTTATAAAAATCTTGAATCTGCATGATGAGTGCTTCATCATTATCATTATTATTATTAAAATTGTCTTTTTTTATTTTTTAGTTTTTTATACTTTTATTTTTTATGTGGGTAGTTCCCTGGCTGGGAATCGAACCCAGGCTGCAGTGTTTACAGTGCTGAAGCCTTAGCCACTACACCACCAGGGAACTCATAAAGTTATCTTGACTATTCTTGTTTCCACTATGAGATTGAACTGGTCAAACCTATTTTAAACACCTTCAAAAATTTTATTAGAATTGAGTCTGTTATTCAGCAAAGAAAAATTTATGATATTAAGTTGTCCCATCCATAAAAAACATTTTATTACTTCATTTAGTGTCTTCTATTAGTTCTATTACAAAGTTTTATATTTGTATGTTTCTTATGGTCTTCTAAATCTTTTGTTACTATTCTTTAGTTAGTATTTTTGATATTTAGTTAGGTACTCCTATATATTTTATACATTTTATGACTATTTTCAAATTGTAACATTCATAAATTGTTACTACTTAGTTGTTACTGGTATATGTGAAAGTTACTGATTTTTGTATATTAATATTATACAAAAGCTTACTGAGGTCTCACTAGTTTTAATAATATACTTACAGATTTAAAAACACTTCAGACATTTCAAATGACTTTCTAAATTAAGTAATTTATAATGCAATTGCAAAATGTAGAGAAAGCCAGAAGACAGTGAATGTTATACTCCAAGTCTTTTTCTGTCTTCTGGCTGGAACCCAGGTCTGTCTGAATGTTATACTCCAAGTCTTTTTGACAGACCTGGGTTCCAATTCGGGCTAGGCCTGCCTCTAATTGGCCACGTATCCTTGAATACATTGCTTAACCTTTCTGAGCCTCAGTTTTCTTATGTGTATAATAGAGCTTAACTATATCTATCTCCCAGGGTTTCTGTGATAATTAAATTAACTAATAATAATTAATGTTAACATTGATAACACCTGCATACTCTGTGACAAGTCCTCTGCCAAATACTTAGCATTGAGGTTAGTACAATGAAGGTACCCTAATATCTTCTCTCTCTCTCTCTCTCTCTCCTGCCATGTATACACACACACACACCACACACATTTGTGGTGAGGAAACATGCTATAGGAAAACGTACACATATCAAATGTCACTTCCTAGGGTTTGGCGGGAAGAGAGGGCTGATGGGGAGGTTAATACTCAGAAAATGCTTCACACTCAGGATTTTTCATCTTATATCAACCCTGTCCAGATATAGTATGGGATCTCTGAAAATTCTAGGAAATAGTCACCAGATCTTTAACTCATCCCTACCTCTAACTTACTAAAAGTAGTCTCTTGAGACACTTTTTTCTACTTGGAGGAGATATTCAACCATCAGGTCCAATGTGAGCACAGCTAACTGCCTCACCATGGAAAGTCTCTGGATATAGCATGAGTGCAATTCAGCAGAACTAAGAAAAGTCCCTACATTAACCTAAGCGGCTCTCAATTCAACTGTACAGGGAACCCATACTTTACTATCTATTACTAGTGAGTGAAGAGTTATGAAAACAGAAAGAGGAGAGGTTGAAAAGGAAAAACAATTTCTAAATTTTAGAAGCAGTGTCAAAAATTCTAAATTTGAAAGAGGACAAAATAGTCAACAAAATACCAATATTGTATTTACAACATATTTATAGTAGTGGTCATAAAGAGAGTAAAACTGAAGAAATACGGCTTCTACCTGGGTGGCTGTTTCAGTAGTGTGGGGGATATCATTGTTTTCTCCCCAGTATCAGTCCTTTAAGAAACAGCCCCTGGCCTTGGTGTGGGGATTCCCACCCCCACCTTATTCTGCCTATCCCACCTTGGGCTGTAGTCTGGGTTGAAAGGTAGAACTAGTAACTGGGATTACTCTGGCCAAAGGCTGTTAAGACGGGGACATGACTAGTTTGATTCCTTCGGTGTGAGAGTTTGAACTTTTGTGGACATACCAGAGGACTCCCTCCCTCAGCTCAGAGTTGTGAGGATGTGAGTTCAGAGGTACTGTAACCCCATGCTTCTGTATTGGTTTCTTGTGGCTGCTGTAACAAATTACCACAAACTTCATGACTTAAAACAGAAGAAATTTATTTTTTCAAGGTTCTGGTGACCAGAAATCTAAAATCAAGATGTCAGAGGGGCCTCACTCCCTCCAGAGGCTCTAAGGAAGAATCTTTTCTTGCCTCTTTCAGCTTCTTGGTGTGTGGCTAACTCACCTCACTTGGCCTCCATCTTCACACGGTTTTCCTTTTCTGTCTCTTTTAGAAAGCTTGCCATTGGATTTAGGCCCCAGCTAGGTAATTCAGGATGGTTTTATCTCAAGATCCTAAATCATATCTGCAAAGAACACTTTCCCCCAAAAAATGTAATTAACAGGTTTCAGGAATTTGGATTAGACATGATTTTTGGAGCGCCATCATTCACCCCCCTGCTGCTGCCATGTAGGGAGATTGGTTTGAAAATGCAGCCAACCCAGTGGAAGCAGGGCCAAGAGAGGGAGAGAGAAATCTTGGGACTGGATCTCACATAAGAATTGCACCAATTTGGGCCTGAAATCAATGCTCTCCCTTTTGGGTGGGCCATGGGCTTTAAATTCTTTTTTTTCTTAAGCTTGTTTCAATTTTTGGTATTGTTTTTTATTTCCTAAAGAGTCCACACAAATATAGCAGAAAAAAAAAAAAGAATATTTTCTATCAGGAGAGCCATCTTTGTTCTTTCAAACAGAAGTATCTGTGGGATTCTATGTCTTTGGTGACACACTCTAAAGGCATCCTTTCATCCTCTTGCACTGCAGGCTGTGTGGATGTGCACATCCCAAGAATAAGCTCTTCACTAGCCTACTGTTTGTGGGCTGACCTGGGGCATGATGAAAAGTTACAGTTGGCTATTGCAAAAAAGAGATGTTCATATCTCAATAAAACAATGGCGATAGTTAAAAGCCAAAGATTTTGGGGTTAAACAAACAGGTACCGGAGGCCAGCTCTTGTGGCTGCTAACTAGGCTGTGTGGCCAAGTGTGTTTGGGCATCAGATTCCAAAAATGTAAAATTAGAACCCTCTTAACTGCATTGTGAGGATGAGAGGAGAAATGCCAAGTACAGTAGATTCTTATGCACTGCAACTCAAGCAACCGAAGAAAAAATTTTGCCGGGTGCTTGAGATTGTGCCAATTGCTTGCGAATGCCAGTTGTTTGAGTTTTGGGTGCCCATGAGTCTACCTACATTTACCAATCCCCATGAGTGACAGTTTACTGAGAGTCTACTGTGTAAGAGGAAAAGAGGCTGTCCCATGTATTCTTCATACCTCCCGACTGCTGATCCAGAATCTTTGTGAGGGAGAAGCAAGAGAGGCAAAGATGGAGGTGCAGGTGCTGAGTGGGAACTAACATTTCCTGAGTGCCATCAAGATGCCCTGATGTGTGGTTTTCTCTCCTCTAATGCACTAAAATTAGAGGTAATCCCTGCATTGCACAGATGGGAAACCTGAAGCTCTGGGTGTTATGTAACATCAATATCCCGAGTTCAAAAAGGTAGTACGTAGCAGGGCTGTAATTTGAACTCAGGTTGGTCTGATTTCAAAGTTCAGACTCTTAACATTACTCCAACCACTCTCATGTTATCTATAGAGACAGTGAGGGCAGAGAAAATGCTAACACCAAAGACAGAATGAAAACTAACACTTAAAGAAGCTTATTATGAGCCAGAAACTCTAATAAATACTCTTTTTAAATTGCCTTTGAATATTAATAAAGACATCTAATGTTTATTGAATGCATGCTATAGATCAGGTTATGTTGTGAGCTTTATATGCAATATTATATTGAAACTTTATGATAGCAAAAAGATGTTGTTGTTATTATTAGTTTCATGTTACAGACAAAGAAATGGTGACCCGAAGAGGCTGACTAACTTGCACAAGCTAATAAGGAATAGGATTTGGACCTAGGCAGTCAGCTCCAGGGTATACGCTATAGGTATAGGACACTGTCTGGGGTCCTTGGGCTGCACACATCATGGTCACATTCATCCTACAAAGAAAGCAGCTTGCACAGGCTGAGCATTAGAAAGGCCATGCCACCCTTCCCCAGACTACTCTACAAGCCTCCCACACCCCAGCCCTGCCAAGGAGCTTTGCACAGCCACCTCTGCCCTAGGCTGGCCAGGGCCACCAACACACCCTCTGTGGCGGGAGCAGCAGACCTTCTCCACTGCGCTTGTTAAATAGGATTAGAAGTCTCTACCTGCAAAGAGTTAAGAATGGAAGGAAGGAGGTAAAAACTTCCTCTGCTGGGGAATTTGTTGTTTTTGTTGTTATAACACTGGAACTTGTAAAATGTTTAACCAGTAAGTCTATTTCAAAACACCGGGGTCTTTTGTGATGGTTAGAAGAAAGTCTGTAAACACATTTGAAGTATCAAGGTTCACGATTCTAAACCTGAACCACACTGTATTTCTTTACAATATTACATAGGGAATATTATTAGGGAAATTCCTGGCACAATAAATTAGACTTGCTTTTATAATACTATTTTATTATGAATATCTATGTCATAATTATAGTTTTGATATAAAGACAAACCATTCACAGGAAAAATGTCCCAGGGTAAGGGCTGATCTTAGTTATTTTTCCTGCTGAAGCTAGGCCTTATCTTAGCTTTCCTCATTTCACACACTGGTCATCATGCAGTGATGACAACGGAAACAGTTGAGATGAACATTAGAGGTATGGCCCCAGAACCCATGTGTTTGTTGGTAGGTTGGGGTTTGCACTAAGGTTTTGACAGGATGCTCTTATTTGTCTGTGTTAAGTTCTATATTTTATGCTATTGTATTTTTTAAAAAAATCATATTCTATAGAGATTCTTTTTGGAGAGTTCTGGAAAGACCCTAAAAGCAACCTATTTCACTTATTTTTGCATGAAGTAAAAACACAAGAGGGAGTTCCTTGGTGGTGTAGTGGCTTAAGGCTTCAGCTCTATCAATGCTGTGGCCTGGGTTCAATTCCCAGCCAGGGAACTACCCATATGAAAAAAACCAAAAACAAAAAAACAAAAAAAACACAAGAGAATATTTACATTATCATGATAAAATGAATATGAATAATGTCTTGTAATATCAGAATATGGTTTAAACTCATGAAAAAAGTCAGGATTTTAAGGTTTACATGCCATTTTCTATCGTGTTTAAATAAAGTTTAATTTTCTAAAATAACAATAATAGATATAATAATAACTTTTAAACCACTATCCAACTCCATTATTTTTAATGTGTAAATGAAGATGACAAATTTCAGAAGCAGTATAAGTATTATGGTCAATATGCAATACATGTTGTGAATGATTAGTTAACAACCCAAGAATTTGTTTAGTGTTATGTTCATCAGCACAAATAATGGAGATAATCTGAATCAAAGTAATGTTTTCAGTTCTTAAAATGATTGGCAGTTGGGAGTGATGGTTCAAGTTCTGTTTAAAAATTGGCCCAGGAGAGACATCCTGTAGTACTGGGGAGAGAGCAGGTTTAAGAACTGTGAATTCATTATGTGACCCTGGACAAATCACTTCATCTCTCCACTCACAGGTACCTGAGAGTTCGCATCACACAATCCACTAATGTCAACTTTTAGTAACTAAATCGATTCTCCAACTATACATGTGATTTCTCAGAATATCTTGGCTTTAATCAATATTAACCTATTAGCAGATATGGAAGAGAAGAACTCCTTTCTCAGTATCTGCCCCTGTTTTATCACTGTGGACTTTATATACCTTCTTTCATTCACAACTGATATTTTATATATTTAAGCTCATTCCTCTTTTGTGAGAGGATGGACCCATCTTCTTTCTTTTATTTTTAATTTTTTATTTTTTGAGACTTTATTTTTTAATTACAATGTTATTGACTGTATGCCTTTTGCTGTACTTTACATCCCTGTGACTATTCTCTGACTATGAATTTATACTTTTTTTCAAATAAAAAGTTCCATTTATTTTTATTTTTATTTATGATCCAAGTTTCATTTTATAACAGTTTCAGGTACACAGCACAATAACGAGTAACTTATATATCTACTAAATCCTCATTCCACTACATCTAGCTCCCCTCTAACACCATACATAGGTATTACAATGTTGTTGACTATATGCTCTATGATGCATTTTATATCCCTGTGATTGTGAATTTGTATTTCTTGATTTCTTCCCCTTCTTTATCCACTGCCCCATCTCCTCCCAATACTCGAATGAATCTAGTACCCATCTAACACCACACAGAGTTACTGCAACGCTCATCTTCTTTTTCGTTTAAAATAGTCTCCTTTAAATTTCCAATTTAGCCTTGTTTTATAGTCCCTTTTACAATTATTTTAAGGTGAGTCAGAGTTCTATGATAGGTCACTGAAAACCTGTTCTGGGTCATTCTGAAGGGAAATATGTCCAGAATGGAAAGTGGAAAGTATGGTGGAGGAAACCTCAAGCATCAATATCATTTATATGAAACACCACTTTGGAAAACGCGGGCTATGGTGATGAACATAACTTGTCATTGAGAGGTCAAGAAACACAAATAATGTTCAAAAGTGATGGCAGAGGAAATGCATGGAAAAGATTGATAGAATCTATGTAATTTATAAGCTACCCAAGGGAGTCACAAACTGGGGGATATCTGGGAGCAAATTTATATAGCAATACTTCGGGACCAGCAAAGTATTATTTTAGATCAAATTCAGAAGCTTTGGATACAAAAGGTGGAATATTTCTGGTGGAGCATATATTATTTCATCAACCCAAGTTCCACTGTTCCTTATTGTCCTGTGTCCACCTATGCACTCATTTAAATTTCCTGCCTGGCTCCATTAGTAGAGCCTTTGACTTTGACTAATTCTTAAAATTAGGTAAGAAAATAACCTTCCAAATGATTCCACTTATTTACTTATTTATTTATTTTCAACCACAGAATATTAATCATGAAAAAGGAGAAATGGCTACTTGAAGAACCAGTATCATGAACTGCAGCCAGATTTACAGGCTGTCCCTCAAGGCCATGGCACAGAATCCATAGAAAGCTTTGCAAACACTTCAGGGAACAATGTTGAACTGTGTGAGTTGGTTGTTCTATGGGCCTGGAGGTTGAGGACTTATAAAGCGAGTGCAGTGATCATCCCAGAAAGATGTGTCAAAGGAGTGTCAAGGCTTTTTGAAAGATTTTCTCCTTGCAGAAGCAGTAGTGGAGGCCAAGGGGTGACACTAATCCTCCTCAGGGGTCCTCTAGTAACTCACAGGGTGACAAGAGGCTGTAGAGTCTTGTTTAATCTGGCACAATGCATCACATCATCACTGCAGGTTGAGCTCACCAATACTGTTACAGGCTCTGTATTGAAATACTGCCCTATACATAAGATCTGACTGGCTGGGTTTGTGCTATTCTAGATTTGGTTATTTTTGTGAAATATTGTTAGCACACTCACCTAGTTGTATGGCATTGCAAGCTGAAAATACATACTAGGAATAACGGTGAAGCCATTCGAGGTAACATCACCAGATACAATTCATTTCTTTTTGCCCAGCCACCCTACTTTACCTTTTGATTCTCTCATTTATACTATAATTCATGGCACTTGACCTATCTACATTAGTATTCACCCTGCAAGACCGATGGAAGGAGCAGGGGCCAAGGCACCCAGGGTAGGAGTGATCTCCATGCTCCATGCCATTCCAAGTATGTTGTAATCTGGCTCCCTGTCTACCTTCACACCCTCTTCTCTTACCATTGTTTGCTTTACATTTTAGGTCCCAGCCACATCCCAATGTGAGTGGTCTCCAGTTGAGCCATGTTATTCCTTGACCCCTGACCGTTGCTCATGCTATCCGCTTTGAAGGCTTGGCTTGCTTCCTCATTAACTCTTACTAACAAACCACAGGTTTCACCTCTCCCAAGAAGTCTTCCTAATGTCCCCCATTCAGAGCCAAGTTACACACTCCTCTTCTCTGCCTCTCAGTACCCTGTGCTAATTTCTATCACTTCTATTTATTATGTTATGTTATATTTACATTTACATCTATATTTCTCAAAATTATAACCTGATTTAAGACTGGGATTACATTTTTTTCCTCTTTGTACCTCAGTGTCCAGCACAGGGTACATAATTAGTGTTGAATCAGTGATTGCAGAGGGAATGAATGAAGAGGAAATTTGAAAACACACGGCAGTCATCTGCTGTGTGCAAAATACTGTGTCAGATATCTTATGTTATTTAATCTTCACAAAAATATGCAAAGTGAGCATAATTATCCAAATTCATCAAATGAGGAAAATGAGGAACTAAGAGCAGATATAGTTTTCTTTAGGTTCTATAATTTGTAAGTGACAGCAGCATCTTTTGAATTAAAGCCCCTCGGACTTGGACTTAAAATTATGTCACCCACAACCTGATAGCCGTGATCAGGAGTGTCATGGCTGGGGCAAGAGTGAACCACTGTTTATGCTGACACAGTACACAAAGACTCTGTATAAGATCTTTTGTTTTTTAGTATCCACAGCTGACCATTGCTCAAAAAGGTTGTGAGAATTAGTGCTTTCAATAGCCAATCTCCTTGGAAGAATATCCCAGAAATCAGCTTCCCCTCTTCACCCCCATATGACCTCAGGGTTACTGCCTCAAAATTTTTTATAACTTCACTTCCTACAGATATCATTTAGCTTTTATAAAACCCACCCAGTTCGTTATCTGCTCACATTTCTCCAGATGTTTCACCTCCCACTCCTGTCTTTCTTAATGACTCCAGGGAGTTGATTACCTGCAGGGTTAAAGCTGTCAAATTATTCTTGGCTCTATTCCACTTCTTTTTTCTATTTTAAATCCATCTCCAAAGTTCATTTGAAAATCTTCACCAATGGATCAATAGTTTTTTTCTTCTTCTAATTTTAGTCCAACCACTGTACTAGAACTGTGCAATGAAGAATAGTTTATATTCTTATGATCCTTTTTATCCTGAAGATTTTGCTGTTGACTTTGCTTCTGGGCTCACTTCTCTCCTCCCTGTTGTTCACACTGAACCAGGGAGCTAGGAAGGACAGAGGGGGCTGATCTCATTTAGCAAGGGTCTTTATATACCAGTCCAGGTTTCTTTGGTCTGAGCTTCTTTCGCAGGGTAGGAAAAAAAGGTATCACTGGGATCCTTCAGAAATCAACAAATTTGTTTTAGTGTGATGAGCAAAGGTAAATACCTTTTTCATGCAACAGATTTAATAGGGCTGAGAGATTTTTTTTTTTTGTCTTAGATGCCACAGTCCACGGAAATACAACAGAACATGACACGTGGAATGACACTTCAGACTCTCACAATTATCACAAGAATCCCAGTGTCCTCATCCCAGAGGCAGGCTGCTTACTTCCAGCTGGGCTTACCCATGACTCTTCTTGCAGCAGGGACAAGATTACATGGTCTTGGATGAGTCCTACTTTTAATTTCAAGATCAACTTTTACTAACACAAAATTGCCAATGAAAAGTAGAAGACCCTGCTTTTGCTCAGTTTGGATTTTCTTCAACTTGGACTTTTATTTTCTCCAAGCTTTTGGATTTTATTTTAGAGATGGCAGTTTCTTGATCTGGAGTTCCAATAAAGGGATACTGAAGCAAATCTTGATTTTGAGGCCTCGGGAAATTGATCCCTTTATTCCCTTGTTAAATACTGATAGGAACTTGCAACTCCCCACTCCATTCAAGGACCCACAGTACTAGAATTACTTTATAATACCCCACAGCACAGAATTATTTAAAATATTTAAAATAGCAATAATTAAATATTTAGGTTGCACTTAACATTCTACAAAGCACATTTTTATTTAATATATCTTTTGTGCAATTGAAAAACTCTAAATTGAGTTAGAGGTAGGGTTGCAACATATGATGAAGCTATTCCTTTGGAATATCATTACACATTTTCATAGATAGCAAGCCAGAGACTATTATATGAACTCTGGATTCACTTAACAAGAAGAGGTTTTGGGAATTGTAAGTAACTTATTTTTTAACTTTCAACTTCATCTCAAGTGATTCTTGTCATCCACACACTCCACTCCAAGATTGAAATTACACAAATAATATCAATTATTTCATTTTTAACCTACTGTAGACAATTATTAATGCTTTTCATACACAGTAGCTACTTACACACACCACACACACACACACACACACACAGCAATAATACAATTTTTGTGATTAGTGTTCTAAGAATAAAATTTTTCTGTTTTTGGTAAAGGAGATAGAGTGAATACAAACACACACATTAGATAAGATTTAAATATAAAAATTTGTTTTCCAGCAAAGGATGGAAATGAAAACTTTCTTAGGACTAATTCACTGTATATAAGACAGCTTTGGGCTCATGTTTTAAAATATACTACAGTGCTTTGGCAGGCCAGCCATGTTTGTCAAAAAGGTATTTTTTATGTCAACAGTGCTTCAAAGGCTGATAGATTTTTTATACATTAATTTTTTAATCTAAATATTCAAATCCAAATATTGAATATACTTAATTGGGTTTTACTGTATCTGTTTATGTGGCCAGAATGTTATCTGAGTAGGTGAAACCAGACAAAACCTTTCATTTAGGACCACAACTTGTCATTTCTGATCACTCCTTTTAGTCTGTATATAAGTTGGAGCACACAGACAGTTTCTCATTTGGTTCAGTGACACATTTGCGCAATACCCTTACTCAAATGCTATCTTCACATTTTCAAAAGAAATATTAAAAATTATGTATGTATTAGTTAGCTAGGGCCGCCTTAACAAACTACCATGGACTGGTTGGTTTAAACAATAGAAATTCATTTTCTCATAGTTTTAGAGGCTAGAAGTCCAAGATCAAGGGGTGTGCAGTTTGGTTATTCTGAGTCCTCTCTCCTTGGCTTGCAGATAGCCATCTTCTCCCCATGTTGTCACAATTACTTTAGCTGAAGGACCCTAATGAAGCAGGAGATCTAAAATCCAGTGATTGTATCGGCTATTTGGAGTCACATAGACCAAACACTGGAGTTTTGTACTCTCGCGCCATCACTTCCCAAAGCATTTTCTTGCAGAAGGAGGAGTTGAGGTTCATTTAATTTCTGCCAGTGCCAAAGGAAAAATTCTCTCAAAATAGTTAAGGTATATTTGGCCTTTCCTCTTTCAAGGGTGGCTGCCTGGCTATCTGTTGCCATGATGGAAATGAAATCTTAAGAAGACCCTCTTTCACTAAATCCAAAAGCTTCCAGTAATTTTTCAGGGCCTTTAGAGAACATTTCATGGTAGTAAAAGAGCAACTAAATTTCCTGCTAGAATCGAAATACTTAACCAAAGTGTAAAACTTAGGAAGTGTCTGTGGTTCCTCAAAATTAATCTCTGAAACTTCTTTGTTAGCATGTCTCTGTTCAAGCACAAATACTATTCAAACAAGTTACCTATCTGCCTTTCCCATTACATCAAGTTTCTGAACGATGGAGTTTTTACCTTTTTTTTTGTTCTGTTCTGCCTGGGGTTTAGTAAAAGTGGTCTCAGTAATTGAATTCACTCTTTTTAGTATTATTTTTGTACACACTTTAGATACTCATTCCCTTTGTAACACTTTTTTGTATCTGTCTTACCTTCAAAATATATGCTTTGAAGATATAGGCATCATCTTATATTTCTTTAAGTCCCAGTACCTGACTAATTCCTTGTACATGACAGATACCAGTGTTATTTGCCTATGGTTCACTGACTGAATAAAAAATATCATATTGCAACTACCACGATTTAAAAATCTCTCTCTATGGCAGAATGGTGATAATTGTTGAACTGGGTTATGGATACATGGGGTTCATTATACAGCTTTCTCAGTTTTTGTGTATGTTTTAGAATTTGCAAAATACAATGTTGAACAAATAAAAAACAATAATGAAGTATACCTTTGAGTGTATACTAATTTTTAATTTTTTTAAATATACAGTTTATGCTCAATATTTCTAACCCCCCCTCCCAATTTCCTAATTAAATTTCTGAGTGAACTATAACTCAAATTTCTTATTTAGTATCAGCAGGTTCCTTTCTTTCTTCCTTTTTCTTTTATTTTCTTTCTTTCTTTCTTTCTTTCTTTCTTTCTTTCTTTCTTTCTTTCTTTTTTTCTTTCTTTCTTATTTTATGTAGAGTTTTGGTTAACTAACTATGTTAGTAAACTTTAGGGGGGGTACTTTTTCAAGGAGTTGTTCTAATAACTTTAATGGACAAATTATTATCTCTGATTTCAAGAGACTGCATGTAGAAAGGAAATGTATTAGGGTTAAATTGGACACATATCTTGCTACATGTTGAGATAGAAGCAGTAGAAAAGAAAGGCAGCCTCCATTCAGCATGTGCTCTCTAACTTTCCCCATCCCCCAATGACTGGCAGACAGACAACCAGTAGGAATAAATTTCTAGATCTGCTCTCGAAGGAATGGCAGAACTCAGTGATTTTTTTTTGAGTGGCATGGCAAAACATCTTGAATTGCTTCTTAAACTTTTAGGACTTGACCAAATTCAAAACATGTTTTACCAGGCACTTTTTCCCTTAATTTTTTAAGCCCCTGTGTATTTCAAAAGAAATTCAATCCATATGCTTCTGATTCATTTACAATTAGCTCATCAAAATGCTGTTTTGTAAGAGTTGTTTGATGTCTAAGATGCCATATGAATATTTTCTATGTTTTTTATTTGTTTGTTTGTTAATCATGAAGTTGCTTTTTGCCAGCAGTGAGCAGAACTTCAACCACTAGGGACTTAATCTCAATTTTTAACTAAGGACTCACCAAATTCAAATGTCCATTAACTTTCCCAAATGTTTTCTTTTGCTGCTACATGAGACTGCATGGCTTGTCAAAGAGGACTATGACCAGCCATTCATGAGACCAATAAGGAATAAGAGCCTTTCTTGAAACAGTGGTGTTATTTTAAATTAAAAGATATTTTTTTCTTCCAGACCTTTCATAACATTCTTCCAATGGATCACTATAACCTCCATATTCTCAGAACTTGTGGTATTACCCCTGCTGTAGCACTAATTAAACACTCAATGACAGTGATTTATGTATGGATTAGTTTCTCTCTTAGGCTGTGTATTGTTATAATTTTTGTTGGCAAATAATAGAAATCATCTCTTACACATTGAAATTAAATAGAAAATTTATTGAGAGTATGCTAGGTGTGGATGGGCTTAATATCAGAGAGGAAATACAAGAGAAATAAAATTGGTAAACTTTAATATGGGTCAATAAAAATGATCTTATTTGAACAGAGATAAAAATATTGAAACAAAAATGTTACAGTCTTAGGAACCTGTGGATCAGTAACTAAAGATTTAACATTTGTATTATTCAGAAGGAAAGGAGAAAATACAGTTATAAAAAATATTTGAGGAAATAATGGCTAAAAAAATCCACATTTAACAAAGACATAAATGACAAAAAGAGGAAGGAAATAGAAAAACATATAAATTTAAACAGAGTAAATAGAAAAAATAAAATGATACAACTAAATCCAATATATCAACAATAACACTAAATGCAGATGGCCTAAATGCATCAAATAAAAGGCAGAGATTGAAAGAATAGATTAAAAAGAGGTGTCTACAGAAACTAACTTCAAATATAGTGATATAAGTAAGTTAAAGCAAAGGGATGAAAAAAGCTATACCATGCACAATACCAAACACTAGTTAAACAAAATTAGAGTGCTTACACTGTATCAGACAGAGTAGATTTTAGATAAAAGAAAATTGCTAAGGAGAAAGAGAACTGTCACATATGGTAAAAAAGCTCAATTACCAAGTAAACATAACAATCATAAATGTCTATGCACACTTAACAACAAAGTTTCAAAACAAATCCAGCAAAATCTGACAATTGAAAAGAAATAAACACATTCACAATTACTGTTAGAGATTTTAATAGTGTTATAGTAAATAGAAGTTTAAAGAAAAATTAAGAAGTATTTTGAAGTGAAAAAAATAAAATTACAATGTATCAAAATTTATGGGATGCAATTAAAGCAGTGCCTTAAAAATGTATAGTGGTATATTTTCATATTTGTAAAGAAAAAAATCTCAAACCCATTATCTATTCTTACACCTTAAGAAATTATAAAGAAGAGCAAAATATACCTAAAGCAAGCAGAATGAAGAAAACAGTAAAAACCAGAAATCAAAAAAATAGAACACAGGAAGAAAAAAGGAAATTAATGAAGTTAAAAGATGGTTCTTTGAAAAGATCAGACAAAAGAATTGACAAACCATTAGCACAAATGAGGAGGGAAAAAAGTGAGAAATACAAATGATCAATATCAGGAATGAAAGAGAAGTTATCAGTACAGGCCCCATAGATATTAAAAGAGTAATAAAGGAATACCTCAAACAACTTTATGCATATAAATTCAATCTTAGACCAAATGGATTAATTCTTTGAAAACCAAAATCTACCAAAACTAGCCCAAGATAACATAGGTAACGTGAATAGGCTTATATTCTATATTTTCATATTCATAAGCAAATAATAAACTCATACCTTATATAAAAACTAACTCAGAATGGATTATATATCTAAAAGTAAAACATAAAGCCATAAAGCTTTTAGAAGAAACTGGGAGAAAATCTTTAGGACCTGGAGTTTGGTAAGGAGTTCTTAGACATGATACCAAAAGTATCTTCCATAAAAGAAAAGAAATGATAAATTGAACTTCATAAAAATGACATTTGTATTGTTCTCTGAAAGACACTGCTAAGAGAAGGAAAAACAAGTTTGACACAGGAAGAAAACATCTGCAAATCAAATACTTGGCGAAGAAATTTTATCCAATATATAGTAAAAAACTCAAAACACAGTAGGAAAACAAACACCTAACTAGAATATGGGTAAAAGATCTCAACTAACAATTCACCAAGGATGGCAACAAATAAGTACATCAAAAGATGTTAAGCATCATTAGCCATTAAGAGAATTCAAATTAGAACTAACTGGGATACCACTGCATACCTCAGAAGGTACAAAATTTAAAAGATCAAGTGTTGAAACGATGGGAGACAAGTGTGAATGAAGTCATCTGACAGCCTAAGTGTCCTAAAAAAAAAAACGTGATTTTACTTTTATCTTAATGGACACAGCGGAGAAATTAAATCAGTCATTGAGTCGTGCCTCCTTTGGACGCAGCTGAAACAGTTCTGACGCTTATTAAAGGTGAGTGGGAATTTAGGAACTACTCATTAAGAAAAGAGTAATCCACTCAAACACTTCAAGTGTAAAAGTTTACCACATTTTGTATTTCAGTCAAGGCATGGGTGCCTGAATTCAGGCTGGTGCATTATAATTAGGTTGTGACATCACCTTCATATATAAAGCCAATGTATTTTAACAGTTTTCATGGATAAAAATATAATGGTCTAGTTTCAAAGCTATGTGCTTGGAGAGGGGCAGTATTGAAAGGCAGGACCTCAGAGAGAATTGTCCCTGGGATTGCCATCAAGGCATTCATCTGTTAAGATAAACCATGAGGTATGTGAGCCTTCCTAGATTTTACTACACCTATGTCTGAAGATAACAAAGGAATATGAAACAAAAGAAGCAAACACAATAGCTTGGGGTATAACTTAGGAAACAATGAAATCAATATATAAAATTAATTTATTTCATGGAAATATTTAATCCTCACCAAAGAAGGCAAAATACGCTATAGCAGAAACTGACATACAATTAAGCTGATTGTAAAAGCCATAAAATTCTAAAATGTAATGTGGCTAAAGATAATACAATATAGAGAATGAATAGTAGACACTGGAGTTCATTGTACCTGACTTTTATCCTGGCTATAACACTTGCTGTGCAACCTGGGCAAATTATTTAATCACCAAATGTCAGTTTTATCATATATGAAATGGTATTTTTTTTTTCTTTTTCTTTTTCTTTTTTTTCATTGGTTCCCTGACCAGGAAGTAAACCCAGGCTGCGGTGGTGAGAGCACCAAAACCTAGCCACTACACCACCAGGGAACCCTGAAATGGTATTTTCAGAGTACCTACTTAATTCAGTCATTGGGTATTAAATGAGGAAGTACATACAAAGCATTTAATTTAACATAGCTTCAGGCACATAGCAAGGACTAAAATTATATTAGCCATTATTATTTCATTAGCATCATTTAGAAGAGACATATCTATAACCTTTCAAAATCCAAGTATTAAGGAAAGTACACACTTTGCCGAACCTCAAATTTCTAAAAGAAAAGCACATACAAATCACTAATTATTTGGTTGTCCAGGCTGGCTATCAAAGGGAAGGGTCCATTTTTCGTGACATTGTATACAGAAGTCTGACAAGGAATTAAGGAATTTGCATTTTGGCCTGACTTTGTCACCAGTTCTCTGGGTGGCCTTGATGTAGTCACTTTCTGTTTCTGGCCCTCAGTCTATGTCTGTAAATGATTGAGTTGACCCAGTCCCCTTTCTTATCCTTTTCAGCATTCATATTTTATGAGATCTGCCTTAATGTGTGATGGTGTTTGTGTGATCATGCTCTCTCCCACTAACACATCAGTCATCATTATAGCCCAACAAATCACCTAAAAACAGTATGTTCTGGAGTTCAGGCACACTCTGGCTTTGTTCTCTTCATTAAGAAAATAAAGGGAACCTGACATCTTGTATTTCCAGATTAATGACTCCCTGGAAGCTGTCGGTGAGAGTCCTTCAGGTGCTTTGCTGGCTGGTGTTTTGTGCTGGAAATGCTTTTAGTGTGACAATGTCTTTACTTTTGTTTCTGGCAAGAATTAATAAATTATTTTTGATATTTAATAAGAAGCAGATGTCTCAATGAGAATAAGGCCTGGCTGCCCATTAATTCTGGTTGGATTTTTCTTGGTATGGTGAATGAAAGCATACAGAGTAGGTGATCAGCACGAGATTTTGCAAGACCAAAGTCGTTAGTAAACAGTAGAGCTGAGAACCATTGGTCTATATAATTCAAAATGGATGGAACAACGATTTGATGTTTAAAATTAGAAAAAGCATTTGATTTGCATAGTTAGAAGCTAATAAACCCTAGGACCCAAAACTGTTCTAGATGTTAGGAAGTGACTTTCCATAACAGAGATGGCATAGGTAATGTGTCAATAGTTATTGAAAAGCTGCTGTGAACAAGACCTTGTCCTGGTATTACAAATGGTGCAAAGTGAAAAGAATAATATTTATTAAGCACTAACACTGTGCCAAGCACACACTGAAAACAAATCTATGAACCTTGACTGACATATATTAAATAATTTGTCAACTATCACATACCTAATTCAGTCTGATTCTGGTGCTTGAATTCTAATAGTTCCATAGTGTGAGTGAGTGTGTGTGTGTGTGTGTGTGTGTTTGTTTTTGTTTGTTTGTTTTGCTTTGGTCTATAAAACCTTAAACTTTAAGAATGTTGCATTCTAGTTAGATTAAATAAGGTTAAAATTTACAATTGCACCAACAACTGTTCAAATAGTGTATGGTCTAGGTAAGTCACTGTGGTAGATTAAATTGTTATTTTTGAACAGTGACCCTCCCTACTACCTCCATGACAGAAGTATACTTTTCTCTCCCATTGACATTTAGCCACATGACATGAGTGGAGTACACTTTACTAAATCGTAATTTTGGGTCTAGCTATGTGACTTGACTTAGCTAATGGAAGTTTAGCAGACATGTTACCAGCAGAGAAGTGAAATATGCTTGTGTGGTTGGATTTCTCCTCCTGTGCCTCTGCTGTGGCCACCAGAAGAGCTTCCCTTGGTATTTGTATCCCTTGAGCCTGAGACCAAGAATGGGCACACTGAAGTGTATCTGAGCCCAGCCTATAGCAAGGAGACAAGCCCAACTTGAAACAGAGATGTTCAGCCTCACATGAGTGAGAATAAATGATTGCTATGTAAAGCCACTGAATTTGGGGTGGCTTGTATCACAGCAATAGTCTTTGCAATCACCATGAGGGGAAACTGAAATAATGGGGAATGTGGTTGTTTTTTGTATTAACTATAAAATCAACAAAGAGCAGAAATTGTCAAAATTACCCTACTGGAAAGAATGGCTTTCAGACCAGACCAGTACTTGACAAATGAAACTAATTCCCTAAGGAAATCTGAAGTGGGTGGGATACATATGAAAGTCCCAAGAAAAGATTTGAAGAAGCATGAGGTGACAGAGTTTACCCTACCATAGTCAAGGGGAGATAGCTCCAACCTACAGGCTCCCGTTTCCACGTCTCTGGAACTACATCTCTGTTGAGATGAATGTACAAAGACATCATAGCCTACAATGATTTGACAATTGAAATACAACATTAACAGCCCTTGTCCAGTTCAGAGTTCACCAAACATGCTTTATCTTCTTAATGGTTATGATGTGGCTTCCCCTGAACAACAGCCAACAGAGAGACAATGGACTAGTCAGTCAACTTGAGTATATATCAGCATATTGGTATATGGGGTTATATATTATAGCATTTTGTAAATTTGGTCAGTGTGAGACTGACTTTGAAAAACACATCTGGTCTCTGTGTTCTGACAAAGTTTCAAAGACAGAAAATTAGTGAACACACTAAGGTAAAAATCCACCTGAGGGGGACCTATTTAGCCACCAATCTCTTCTGGCTTCATCAGTGGTGTCCTTTCCCATTTGAAAATGCTATTACAGTTAGCAATAAGAAATGTCTACTTAAGTTTATTCTAATTTTGAGATGTCATAGTTTTTAATATAATTAATGCAAAATAAGTTGTATAGTTAATATGGGCCAAACAAATTTAGAAAATGGATGATTATGATGTTCTGAAGAACCAAGGGAAAACCATTTCACAGGAAGTGGTAAGTCTCATCTGGCAGGCAAGTTAAAAATATAATGACAACATACTGGGTTTAATATCATGGAGAAAAGTGTAAACATGTAATCTGATTACTTTTACTTAATGGCAAAGGATCCTAATAATTGGAAATGGTGGGAAGTGTCTATGGGAAGACAGAAATTCATGTAGGATCGACAGTTAAATGTAAAAGTTGTAAGACTGATGAAGTGTATATGATATATATAAAAATTTTGAGAGCACAGAAAAAAATATGAGTGAATAAATATTCTAGGGCTGAACAACTGTGTGTGTTCTAAGGGCATATAGATGTGGTTAATAAGAGATAGATGCCTATAAAACATTTCTTAGAATTATTATTTTCAAGCATGCATCACTTTGTGAAGAAAGGAGGGTCATAGGGTTGATGAATAAGTGAATAAATAAATACATAATTTTTGAGACTTAATCCCCACTATTAACCACAGAGGACCTTTGAAGTTATGCGACACATCAATACAAGTCTTCTCTGAGAAACTTCGAAATAAATTTACCTCTATTCTTTCATTTTGCCCTCATAAAAATTGGCATACATAAAAATAACTTCATCTTAGAGGTGTGAAACCCAATATGAAAGAAGGTATGAGGTACTCAAGATTTCTCAGCTAAGGGGTAAGGGATGAAACTAACTAGTAAGTGGTGTCCTGGAACCAGCTTATGGGAATCAGGTGTGTATATCTTTTCCCCATTCCCCATTCAGGCATGTCACATTGGTAGCTAGAAATTGGCAACCCTGGGAATATTTATATATGGAAATAGGTAAACAATTGTTACAAACCAGTGATTCCCACCTTCACTCCCCTACCCTACCCTAAAGCTGGCTGTTACACATTTTTCCACCACATCACTGACTGGAAAACAGGTCCTGAAGACAGAGGTTCTATCCCCTGTCTATGCAAGAGCGTCAATTCACCACACCTTCTCCAGGTAATATGCTTATATTCTCCTTACTCTCTCCCATGGGTGCACAAGTAGATACCTCTAGGTTCATCTCTAACTCCTTACAGAAATGTGGTGTTAAGACTGTTTTGCTAATGATGTGAAGACAGCTGTTTGGGGGAGAGAATAAAACATTTAGACTTGTGTAATTTAATGAAAGTCAAATACTTTGTGTGACTAAAACTTTAAATCTTTGATGGGCCTATTCCAGTCCTGGAGTTGATTACCAAATATTCCAGCCAGGTAAATAGGTAAGCATATCATGCTTAGATATTGAATAACTATAATCTTACTCACTTATACTTGTAGGAAGATCATTGCAGTTTTAATAGTAATATCAGTTAACTATAAGTTAATTTTCCTCAAACCTTTTTAGTTATTTTACTTTTGCTTATATTATTTTTAAAAACTGTAGCATGAATATAATTTTTCAAAGTACTTACTACAAATGTCACATGACTTACTGATAGTATAAAGAAGAACCATAAATTGAGATTTTTATATTCCTCTTATCCCCTATCACCCAATCTTTCTTCTATAATACAAAGATTTTATGTAGCCAAGAGGAATCAACAAAAATACCAGCAGTACCAAAAAAAAAAAAAAAAAAAAAAAAAAAAAAAAAAAAAAAAAAAAAAAAAAAAAAAAAAAAAAAAAAAAAAAAAAAAAAAAAAAAAAAAAAAAAAAAAAAAAAAAAAAAAAAAAAGGCAAGAGAGAGAAAAAGAAGTCAGTGAGAATATAGCAGATTGCAATAGAAATAGAAAGATCTGGAAGTCACAATAATTACATTTTCACTTTAACTTAGTTTGTGCTAAAGAAAACAATTTTGCTTGGCCTTGACTGCAAAGCTTAATGTATTTTACACTGTAGCTGGAATATAGTTGATTTCCTTTTTAAGAATTGATTCAAGGATTATGCCATTATGGCAAGGCCTGATTAACTCTCAAAGAGGTTAGGAGAAGGGACTCATCAGTTATGTATCTCTAAAGATAAGCCAATGCTATATAAAAAGGAAATGGATAAATCTATATTTAGTTATTCAGTAATGTTTTCTGTGATCTCATATGATGTAGTATTTCTCTCACTATGGTACTGGCAGCTTTTTCTTACCCATGGATATGACTTCTAGAGGACTGTAGCTACCTGTGAACATATGCCCACTCCATTCTCGAGTGCCATACTTTAAGCCTTGAAACCTGTATTAGGCAAAGAAGATTAACCCAGGAGATAATCTGCCATGTGAAGAAATAAACACAGCTTCAGGCCTTATAAGATGGCCAAGGGAGTGTGTAATAAGCCACCCAGGTGAGATGGAATTAAGTTAATTTTGAGTAGCAGCGGTTTAGATAATGGTTCATTGGTGGTGACTGCATTCTTTCATGGCATGAGAGAATGGAGTAAATGATTTAGATGTTTTAACCTCTAAATGGTTTTCATTTCATGAGTAGGTTGCCATTTGGATAATCAAGAACCCTAGTAGAACCACATCCTTTTTCAAAGGGAAAGGCTAAGGAGGAAAAACTGAGGAAGAGGGAAAAGGGAAGGAGGAAATGTGTATTAAGCTTTTTTGTATGCCAGATATCTAACCCCCAGTTATCCTTAAAAGGCAGAAGACAGCTCAAATAAGAGAGTTTTCTTCAATTTTCAAGACCTGATCTGAGTACCTTAACCTTAATTATACTTTTATGGACTATTATTGGCATCACCAACAAGTAACTTTTACCTATAATCATCATTGCCTTGTTGGTTTTTTCAGGGGGGATATAAGGGTGGGTGAGGGGTAGTTCCCAGCAAAACCTTTTAAATTCTGTGCATAAGTAACCTTAATAGGTGAGATTTAATTTGATTACAGCACAAAGTGAATATTAGAGATTATTCTTCATTCTCCTCTTCAACTGAGAAGAAATAAAGGGAAGTCATTTTTAAATTTTGATACCAGTTTAGAGTCCCAACATGAGGAGAAAAAAATATTTAGTTGAGCCCCAATAGAAAATTTATCCCAGGGACCATGAACAAAAATAAGAGCTGTGTGTAGCAGGGGTGATTATCTTTTGATGTAATAGCTTTAGTTAATTTTACTGTGCTAAGTGCTCTGTTTTCATATAAATTAGCTTGCTCTTTTAGCTGAAGCACACTTAAAAAAAGCAAGAAAATAAAATATACATTTATTCTGCATGCAGCACATTCAGGATTCACGACTTGTAACTCCAAATCAGAATGAGAAATTTGGAACACAAAATATAAAATGTGCAGCATGGAGCCCGGCAGCAAGAATGAAGAGAAACCAAGTACAGTTGGAACTTTATAATTACAAGTGGCACAACATTGCAGCAGAAATATAGTGGTTTTTATGTGTGTGACTCAATATGGAATTTTTGTGTATGTGATGTATAACTACTGCCACTGACAACTGGCCAGGTGCTATATGTATACTGAATTAACGTAGGCTATGGACAGATTTTCCTAAGAAATATACAGACACACCTAGCATGGCCAAGAAAGGCAAGGTAGTGTGATTTGGATTTAGATTTCTATACAAGTATTCACATATACACACACAGACGTATACTCAATTTCATTAAAACAGAACTCTGTGTGTGTGTGTGTGTGTGTGTGTGTGTGTGTATAATTACATTTTTAGGATTGAGATTTCATACAGCGATAGGGTTTAATCGAAAGCATTCTTTGAAAACTATAAAGAATAAGGTAATTGAATAAAGAAATAGCAATCATTTTATTTTCTGCCTTCTTTTTTCTCTTTCCCCTCACCTTAGTCCCAGGTTCCTGTGAACCAGGAAACTGAATGACTTTTAGAGTTACGTAAGAAAAACATGAAAACATTCCTCCCTGGTTCTGTTAAAGTTAATTTATCCAGAACAATGGGGCTCCAGATTACTCTATCCTTGTATCCCTGCAATTTTGAAACTTCATAGGTATCAATTATGACCACAGAAAGAATTAGTCTAGGAAAAAACATTTGGGCTATTTTATTTGTAATCAAAATAGGTATTTTACAGTTTGTTCAATAATTTCTAAATTTTAATTAACATTTTGTCATTAATTCATTGTATTCTGGAATGAGCACCATTGTCATTATGATCAAGAACAATCAATTTCCTGCCAGACCACCATTTTGTGTAAGCTCTTAAAAGTCAGATTGCATTTTATTGGCATTATCAGCATTGATGCTATTTAGTCTACTTACATGTTGACTTTTGAAATTAATACAATTTTGTGTGTGTGTATATATATATATATATATATATATATATATATATAGAGAGAGAGAGAGAGAGAGAGAGAGAGAACATATATGTACTTATGTGTATATATTTAACCTGTATGCATGTGTGTATATGTATATGTAGATAAAGAGAATATATAAATACCTACAGGTCCAGAAAACAGTGCTGATTTGATATTTTATTTAACTAAAGAAAATATTCAGAATCTTCCCAAAACTTCTTATTTCATAGGTAATAAAACTGGGCCCCAGGAATATGTGGAGACTGAGCTGAATTTGAGAAATCCGTGTGTATGTATATATATAAAATATATATATATTACATATATACTTTTATTTTTAATAGTTTTAGGTGAATAAAACAACATAATGATTAGACATTTATATCCTTCACAAAGTGATAAACCCACTAAGTCTATTACCCATCTGACAGCATACATAGCCATTACAATACCATTAACTATATCTCCTATGCTGTACTTTGTATCCTGTGAATACATACATACATATATATATATATATATATATATATATATATATATATATATAAATTATAGTTGACATACTATATTATTTTATATTATTTTCAGGTGTACAGTGCAGTGATAGGATTTATATAACCTATGAAATGATCCAGTATCGATCTGACACCCTATATAGTCTCTACAAAATTATTGACTATATTCCCCATACTGTATTTCACATTCCTGTGACTATTTTGTAACTACCAATTAGTACTTCCTAATCTTTTCACCTTTCTCATCCATTGCTCAACTCGCTTCCCATCTAGCAACCATGAGTTTTTTCTCTATTTCTGTTTCATTTGCTTACTCTGTTTTTTAGATTCCATATATAAGATCATACAGTATTTGTCTTTCTCGATCTGACTTACTTCATTTTGTATAATAACTTCAAGTTCCATCCATATTGTTGCAAATGACAAGATATCATTCTTTTTATGGTAGAGTAATACTTCATTGTATAAATGTTCTAGAACTTCTTTACCCCATCATCTATTGATGGACATTTTCCTTGTGTCCATATTTTCGCTATTGTGATGAGCACTGCAGTAAACATAGGGGTTATATATCTTTTCAAATTAGTGTTTTAGATTTCTTTGGATAAATACTCGGGAGTGGAATTGCTGGATCATAAGGTAGTTCTATTTTTAAATTCTTAAGGAACATCCATACTGTACTAAATAGTGGTTGCACCAATTTGAAATTTCACCAACATGCACAAGTTTTCCCTATTCTATACATCCTCACCAACACTTGTTGTTTGTTGATTTACTGATGATAGCTGTTCTGACAGATGTGAGGAGTTATCTCATTATGGTTTTAATTTTCATTGTCTTATGTTTACTGACATTCAGCATCTTTTCATGTGTTTATTGGCCATTGTATGTCCTCTTCGGAGAAATGTCTATTCAGGTCTTCTGCTCATTTTTTAATTGAATTGTTTTGTTTTGTTTTTTTGGTGTTGAGTTGTGTGAGATTTTTATAAATTTAGATATTAACTTCTTATTAGATGTATCATTGGCAACTATCTTTTAGCATTTAGCAGGATGCCTTTTTGTTTAGTTAATGGTTTCCTTTGCTGTGCAAAAACTTTTTTGTTTGATGTAGTCCCATTTGTTTGTTTTTTCTTTTGTTTCCCTTGCCCAAGGAGATATATCAGTAAAAATAATACTAAGAATAATATCTGAGAGTTTACTTTCTATATTCTCTTTTAGGAATATTAAGTTTCTGGTCTTACATTTAATTAAGTCTTTAATCCATTTTGGGTTTAATCTTGTATATGGTGTAAGAAGGTAGTCCATTTCATTTTTGGTTTTTTGCATGTATTATCTGTCCAGTTTTTCCAGCACCATTTATTGAATAGACTGTCTTTACCTTATTGCATATTCTTGTTTCCATTGTCATAGACCAAATTACCATGTAGGCGTGGATTTAGTTCAGGGCTCTCTATTCTGTTCCTTTCATTTATGTGTCTGTTTTTATGCCAAAACCATGTTATTCTGATTACTATTCCCTTGTATAGTTTAGTATCAGGTAACATAATACCTCCAGCTTTGTTCTTTCTTTTCAGGATTGTGATAGCTATTGAGGGTCTTCTGGGATTCCATATAAATTTTAGGATTATTTGTTCTAATTCTGTAAAAAATAGCAATGGCTTTTTAATAGGAATTGCACTGAATCTATGGATTGCTTTGGATAGTATAGATATTTTAGCTATATTAATTCTTTCTATCCATGAGTATGGTATCGGCGTTTATTTATTTGTTATCTTCTTCAATTTCTCTCTTCAATGTCTTATAGTTTCCTGAGTATAGGTCTTTTACTTTCTTGGTTAAATGTATTCCTAGATATTTTTTTGAGGCAATTGTAAATAGCATTGTTTTCTTAATTTCTCTTTTTTTTTTTTTCATAGTTTGTTGTTGTTATGTGAAAATGCAACCAATTTCTGAATATTACTTTGTATCCTGATACTTTACTAAATTCATTTTTCAGTTGTAATAGTTTTTGAGTAAAATCTTTGGGGTTCTCTCTATATTGTATTATGTCATCTGCAAATAATGACAACTTTACCTCTTTTTTTCCCATTTGGATGCCCTTTTTTCCCCCTTTGATTGCTGTGCCTACAGCATCCAGTTATTTTGAATAAAAGTGGTGAAAATGAACAATGGGCATCCTTGTCTTGTTCCTGATCTTAAGGGGAATGCTTTTAGCTTTTCTCCAGAGAGTACGATATTAGTTATATATTGGTCATATTTGTCATACGTGACTTTTATTGTATTAATAGTTTCCTTCTATTCCCACTTTGCTGGGAGTTTTTATCATAATTGATACTGGATTTTGTCAAAAGCTTTTTCTGCATTTATTGATATGATCATAAAATTTTTATTTCTTATTTTGTTTATGTGGTTTATCATATTACTTGATTTGTGGATAATGAATCAACTTTGCATGCTAGGAATAAATCTCACTCGATCATGGTGTATGATCTTTTTATTTTTATAATTTTTATTTGTTTATTTATTTATTTATTTAGGTGTATGTTTTTTTTGTTTTGTTTTGTTTTGTTTTTTAATACGTGGGTAGCTCCCTTGCTGGGAATCGAACCCAAGCTGCAGTGTTGACAGCACTGAAGTCTCGCCACTACACCACCAGGGAACTCCCTGTATGATCTTTTTAATGTATTGTTGAATTCAGTTTGCTAATATTTTGTTGAGAACTTTTACATCTATGTTGATTAGGAATATCAGCATATAGTTTTTTGTTTTGTTTTGCTTTGTTTTTGTTGTTTTTTGTAATGTCTGATTTTGTAATTGGGGTAATGGTGGTCTCATATAATGAACTCAAGAGCCTTCCCTTCTCTTGAACTTTTTAGAATAGTTTCAGAAAAATAGGTGTAAATTATTTTTTTATTTGGTATGATTCACCTGTGAAGTCATCTGGTCCAGGACTTTTGTTTGTTGAGAGCGTGCCGATTGATTATTGATCCGCTTTCTTGGTAGTAACCCATCTATTCAAATTTTTATTTCCTCTTGAGTCAGCCTTGAAAGATTGTATGCTTCTAAGAATTTATCCATTCCTTCCAGATTGTCCAGTTTGTTAGTGTATTGTTGTTTATAGTATTTTCTTAAAGTTTTTGTACTTCTATAATGTCAGTTGTCATGTCTCCTCCTTTACTTCTGATTTTATTTGTTTGGGTTCTCTTTTTTTCTTGATGAGTCTAGTTAGAGGTTTGTCAATTTTGTTCATCTTATCAAAAAATCAGCTCTTGGTTTTATTGACATTTTGTATTTTTTTCCTTATTTCTACTATAATCTTTTTATTTCCTTCCTTGAACCCACTTTGGATTTTGTTTTCATTATTTCTTCCAGTTTTTTTTTGAGTATATTAGAATTATTTTTTTTTAAGATAGGCCTATATTGCTAAGAATTTTTCTCTTAGGACTGCTTTTGCTGTGTCCCATAGTTTTGGGGCCATTGTTTTTCATTTTCATTTGTTGCAAGCTATCTTTTGATTTGTTTCTTAATTTCATTGTTGAACCATTCATTTAGTAGCATGCTATTTAGTCTACATGTGTTTGTGTGTTTCTCAGTTTGTTTTTGTAATTAATTTCTAGTATACCACTGTGGTCAGAGTGGATGCTTGATATAATTTCAGTCTTCTTAAATTTATTGACATTTGTTTTGTGGCCTAACATGTGGTCTACATTGGAAGATGTAGCACTTGGAAATAATGTATATTCTGCTGCTTTGGGATGAAATGCTCTAAAAAATATCAATTAAATTCTCTGCTTTAGTGTACACAATTGTTACAAATTTTTATTCATTTTTTTATCTTAATTTGTTTGTTTTCTCCTTTCTTCTGCTTAAAGAAGTCGTTTTAACATTTCTTGTAACACTGCCTTGGTGGTAATAGATTCCTTTAGCTTTTTCTTGTCTGAGTAGTTCTTTATCTCTCTTTCAATTTTAAATGAAAGGCTTGCTGGGTAGAGTGCTCTGGCTCTGGGTCTTGTTTTTCATTACTTTGAATATTCCCAGTCACTCCCTTCTGGCCTATAAAGTTTTTGTTGAGAAATCAATAAACAATCTTATGGGAGCTCCCTTGTAAGTAACTTGTCTTTTTCTTCCTGCTTTTAGGACTCTCTGTCTTTAACCTTTGCCACTTTAATAAGATGCCTGTTTGGGTGCATCTTATTTAGGAGTTTCTACACTTCCTGAGATTGTATGTCTATTTCTTTTGTCAGATTAGGGAAATTTTCAGTCAGTATTTCTTCAAATATGTTCTCAATCCTTTGCTCCCTTTCTTCTTTTTCTGGTGCCCCTATGAAGCAAAAGTTGTTATGCTTGATGTTGTCCCACAGGTCTCTTAAACTGTCTTCATTTAAAATTTTTTTTTTCTCTCTGTTTTTCCAATAGGGTATTTTCTGTTACCCTTTCTTCTAAATGGCTGATTTGGTCCTCTGTTTAATCTAATCTACTATTGAGGTTTGTTTTTTTGTTTTTTTTTTTTTAGTGTATTCTTCGTATTAGTTATTGTCTTCTTTATTTCTGACTTTTTAAACTAGTTTCTATGTCTTTTTCTATGCTTGCTATTTCTTTGTTGAAATTCTAAGTTTCTTAACCGTTCTTATAACCAGTATTTTCAAGTCTTTCTCTGGTAGGTTGGTTGATTTCATTTTATTTAGTTCTTTTACAGAAATTTCTCCTGTTTTTGTTTGAGATATATGTTTCCTTATTCTGGCTGCCCCTCTGTGTTTGCTGCTATGTGTTAGGTAGATCTCCTATGTCTCTCAGTCTTTGCTTGGTAGCCTTATGTAGTATGTGGCCTGTGTTATTCAGTGGCACAGACCCCCTGATTTACTGTGTGTATGTTCTAGGAATGTCCCTTGAGTGTGTCATGTGTGTTCTGCTGTTGAGGTTGAGCTTTGATTACTTTTGACATGTCAGTGGATGGGATTGATTTTCGGGCTGACTGACTGTGATGATTGGCTCCGCCCATAGTGTATGAGCTGCCATGTGGGGGTTGATCCCATGGAGGGGAATTCACACCCATGGGCTCTTGTACCTGTTGAGACCACACTTTGGCTGTGCCACTTGTGGAACTAATCAAGTAGTGTCCTAGTGTTGTATGAAGCTCGTCTCCAGAACTATTGTTTCTGGTGTCTCTTGAGAGGGGCTCCCATGCAAACCAATCTTAGCCTTGTTCATTGCCAGCCAGCAGCTACCTGGTAGGAGCCATAAAACTATATGTGGTTGGTGCTGCCTGTGCTTAACCTGGAGCTGTGTGTGTGGAGGGGAGATCCTCACTGTGAACTGAGGCCTGCTGCCACCAGTAGTGGGCCTAAGGCAGCTTAGCTAGGTTGACCAGACATACCACTTTAAATGGGACAGAAAACAACAGTACTGCCTCATTTCAAACAGTATATATGGTCAGCCTAGTCTCACTGGGCTAAATTCAAGGTGTCAGTAGGCTGACCACATGAACCATTTAAAATGGGAGAGAGTTGTTGTTTTCTGTCCCATTTAAAATAGTACATCTGGTCAGCCTAAGCTTATTAGCCCATGGTCCCTAGGCCTATTGCCGCATGCCAGCTGCCCATAAGGCCCAACTGTTTAAAGAGCCTCCATAAGTGCACAGGTTAGGCTGGTTGACACAGTGTTTAAAGTGCCCTGGGTAATGGAGCTCTAGCTAGGTGGGTGGAGTCATGAGCCATAGCTGGTAGTTTTCATAAAGTTGGTGCAGATTCAGTTCCTACACCAGTGCCCAGCCAGTGACCACCCCTCACAGAGCCCCAAGAATACGACAGTCAGTCACTACTCACCTCAAGGCAGTGCCTGGCCTGTGAGCATTTCAAGAAATGCCCTTAAAACACCACAGTCAGTCACTGCTTGCCTTGGGCTTGCAAATCTCTGAAAGCTGCCAAAAGTGGCTTCAGAGCAGGTTTTGGGTCACTGTCTACCACCAAAATCTTCCTGGGCTGTCTCAGGCCTTACACCGCTATAAATTTTCCTGCTTGTGGGGTGACACTAACCTCTTAGGTGCTGGGAGTATCTCTGACAATGCAGCTGTAAGTGGGTGGGGTGGGATTCCTGGGAGCTACTGGATGTGGATGGTGGTTTCTATAGTCAATGCAATGTTGGCTTCTGCACTGGTATCCACCCACAACCATGCCACAAAATTGCCCCAAGAACACTGTGACCAGTCACTGCCTGCCTCAGGCCCTTAGGTCCCTGAGAGTTGCCCAAGAGATGCTAGGATCACCTCCCACCAACAAATGCCTCTCTGGCTACTGTGGTCTGTTTTCCTCTTCAAAAATGTTTATGCAGCTGGGGGAGGGGCCAGCAGCTCAGCAGTAAAGAGTGCTCCTAGTAATGTAGTATCAGCTATGTAAGGAGCGAGGACTCAGAATGACACCAGAGTGATGCACATGTGCGAATTCCACCAGATCAATGAGGTCCTAAACTTGGCCTTTTGGGGAGGCCTCAACACCGAAAGGATGGTACCCTCCTGTAGGCTATAGGCATGTCACACTCCACACCATGACAACAATAGTTCTTGTCCATCCGGTCCTTGTGCTGAAACCACACAACTTAAGTCTTTCTCTACATGTCCCTGGGCCTCCCAAGCTGCTGCCCTACTACCACAGACCAGGTCAGTGTTAGTAAATGAGCCAGTCTGGGTTCATGGTTTTTAACAGGATGTCTGGGTTTCCATCCATATTCCGCTTCACCAGAAGAGAGTCCTCACTGATTTTTACTGCCAGATGTGTGGGAACTCCTCTTCCAGCGCAGGACCCCTGAGCTGGGTTGCTGGGTGTGGGCCTGGGACTCCTTCATCTCCAGAGGGAACTTCCACCACTGAGGTATTTCTCCCAGTTGTTCAACTACTACCTGTGGGTTTGGTGTCAGCCCCTTTTGCATCTCCACCCCTCCTACCCAACTTGATGTGCCTTCTTCTGTATAATCTTACTTATAGGATTTCTGTTCAGCTAGTCTTCAGATGATTCTTGAGGTTTATTGTTCTATAATTTATTTGTAATTATGCTGTGATTCTAGGATGCAGTGGGCTTAGAGTTTACCTAATCCTCCATCTTAGGATCTTATGTGTGTATTGTTATAATGTACACGTATCTATGTATCTATTGATCAATATGGTAATCTCTGTCTCTATCTGTCTCTCTGTTTATATGTACACATGTATAGGCATATACAAAAAGTATAAAAATAAAATAAAAATTCTATTACACAGGGATAACTACTGTTAATACTTCACTGTTAATGTAGTAATTAATTTTCTACACCTGTATGTATAGAAATAAACAAAGAGGAAAGAATGATGTCAGCTTATAATAGTGGTTAAGTCCAATAGCACTGTGATGAATATTAACCATAACTATTAATATTTTAAAATCAATAATAATTGGTAGACCTAAATATTGCCTTTTTATTTACATTTCTTAGTCTATTATGGAGTTTACAAAATTAAAAAAAAATTAAGGTATTCTGGCACTTGTTTATGGCCTCACTCTTATTTTCTATCTGGGTTATAAATGTTTTTCTCACAATAATTTTTTTTAAATATAATCAGGAAAGGCACAAAAGCTTTAATTGTTTTTTAGTGGCGTGTCTGACTTTTTAAAATTATTCCTTCCATCCCTTTTCACTTTAAAAATCTTTTGCCCATCCTCCAACATTCAAATATTCTCATATGGTCTTCAGCATTTATATTTTAATGGTTAAAGTTTAACCATTAATTCTTTAGGACTTTATTTTGGCATATGACATTTGGTGAGATCTAACTTGATTTTTTATTTTAGTTTTTCTCAACACTATTTGTTATTTAATCCATTATTAACTTATTATTAATTTTTCTTGTGTCTTTTAGTATATATTGAGCATTTATGTTGTTAGTAAGTTTTAAATTTTGCTTCATTCATTTATTATTTACTCCTTCCCATTTAACATTTTGGTGATTAGTCCTGTGCAATATAGTTTAAAATCTGCAAGTATGATTCCCTTCTCTATTTAAACATGTTCATAGATACCATCTTCATTTGTTTGTTCTTTTAGAGGAATTTGAAGATCACACTGTCAAGTAAAAACAGCAGACCTGTGATTGGGTTTGAGTTAAACCCATAACTTAATTTTGAAACAATATTTTCAGAAGATTTAAATTTTTATCAAAGAACACTGTATAGCCCTTCCAGAAAAAAATTTGTAATTTTGAATACCTAGGTACTTCACATTTCTTGTTGAAATTATTACTTTTATTGCATTATTACATTTTTAGTAGAGGGAATTAATCTCCCTATCCAATGAATTGCCCACTTGCTTACTGTATATCTGTGAGAAAGAAATAGTAATTTTGATCATTTTTTTTCTTGAACCCAGATGCATTCATAAAAATTTAAGGATTTTACAGTAACGTATCTTGGATTTTAGGTACAGTACTAAAAATGTTATTTTTTTCTTCTTCTCATAGTTTGTTTTCTTTTTAATAAATCAACATTTCTCCTAAAATTCTCAAATTTGTAAACATACTTAGATAATAACATATTCTCTGTATTTTTAAAAATATTGTCTGTCTTTTTTAACATGACCTATATCAGTTCCAGTTTTTCTTCATAATTTAGCTCTATTATTTTTTTTTAATTAAAGGATTGTAAAGCTTGAGTTTTTCTTCCCTTTGTCCCACAAATATATTGATTTTTGCTTTATTGTTTTCCTCCCAATTTGTTTAATTTTATGTCATTTGTCCATCTTCTGGGATTCACTGCTCAGTTCATTTATGTTCATTCTTTCATGTTTAAGTAAGCATAATTGAGGCCATAAATTTGAGCGCACTGTGAACTCAAACAAAGTTTTATTATTTTTGTTATGTTTCTTAATAATTATCATCCATTCATTGAATGATTATTCATTTAACACCTACCATGTGCCAAGCATTTTCTTCATGTAGGGAAAAAAAAACATAAATTACAATTTAAAATTTTTGGAACAATGGATTTAAAATTTCTTTCTCCTTTCAAAGTGGTTAGATTTCTGTTGGTTTTGACTATTTGTTTAAACTTGTATTATTGTTAGTCTTATGCATTATACTCAGAGAAATCTGTAAATATCCATGTTGTTAACTGAGTTTTTCCTTAGTGGCTTTATTATATGATGATTTTTTGTAGTATTTCGTGGGGGACCAAAAAGAGAAAAAAGTTTCTGTGATGTTCATTCAAATGTATTAGTTACAATACTCAGACATTTTTAGTTGATTTTTCAAAAGCCAAAAAGTCTGTTAGAACATAATTAACAATTATGAATCTGACCAATGTGTTCTTTTATGTATTTGCTACTACATTTTATTTTATTTTATTTTTTTCAGAATCTGAATCTGCTCAATAGAATTGAATTGTTTGTTTGTTTGTTTTTACTTTATTATTAAGTTTGTTGGGATGACATTCGTTAGTAAAATCATATAGGTTTCAAGTGTACACTTTTATAATACATTATCTATGTGTTGCATTGCGTGCTCACCAATCAGAGTCAGTTCTCCTTCCATCACCATTTATTTGATGACCCTCTTCCTCCTCTACCACCTCTCTGTATAACTGATAACAACTAGCCTATGATCTGTGTCTATGAGTTTTTATTACTTTGGTTGTTCAATGTTCCTTTGTTTCTTTCAGTTTTATATCTCAGATATTTGCTACTATACATATCTTCATAACTATTACATTGTAATTCTAAATCATACTCAGAGAAATAGAACAATAGTCTCTTTCCATATGTTTGGCTAAACAAATTTTCTTTTTTTTTTCTCTTTTTTTTGGGGGTAGTTCCCTGGCTGGGAATCAAACCCAGGCTGCAGCGTTGAGAGAGCTGAAGCTTAGCCACTACACCACCAGGGAACTCCCCTAAACAAATTTTCTTAGTATTGTCACATTCTGTTTCCATTTTTATGAAGTCCATGCCCATCAAATTATTTTTCACATATAAATAAATAATAGTGGGTAAATGAGAGATTAGAAATGTAAACAAAACACTACCTCAGTAAGGAGAGCCATCAAGTTGTCATCATTTCTGGCTCTTATTGAACTTGGATATTTGAGTTAATAGGTAACGGATAAAATGTTTTGCTTACATCATTCTGGAAGGTAGAACTATCCTATTTTATTACATAAAAACATAGGTACTTCACTAATCTTTTTCACAACCCAGTTCTTTTGATATAATTGATGGGAAAGTATTCCCAGATTCTGGCATTAACTGGCTGGCTTCTCTTAGTTTTCAGTCTGGTGATATTTCAGTAATTTCAGTGCTATTGCAGTAGGATATTGGCAAAAGAGTTGTGTCAGAGACTGCTTGTCAGATGCTATTACAAAGCTCAGTTAAGATTAAGCTCAGGTCTGGATTAAGAAATATGTAAATGATGTGTAAAATAAAGGTATCATCTTCTGGTTATTTTGATAATGTAATTTCTCATGGCCTTGAAATAATCTGAGTTGCAATTTAAAGGGTAATGAAGTCATTAGGAAGTGTTACTTTAAAAAATCACTCTGCAGGTATGGTATGTTCTTTTTGATTCCAGGCAACTTATTAAAAACAATATACATAAGGCTTTTCACAGATTCCTAAGAGAAATAATTAGTACATCACCTAAAATTTTTAAAATTTATAGAAGGTAAGCAGGAAGAAATTTCCAGAATAACAGTTTGTATTTTATCACTAGAACCAGAAGTCTGACGTGCTGCTCACTGGTGTTCTGACCATTTGGTCATCATTTATCACTGTTAACTACTATGTGTGGTCAAATAACCCAGATTCTGGTCTTAAAACAGGTGAAATAGAACACACAATACATGCAATATCTTGGAGAGATTTTTCACCCATTCTTTAAATAGTCCTAAGTGGATATTTAATTTCACTTCTACAAGGGATTCTGCTCTGATCCAGAATTGATCCAGTGTCTCCATTCTCCAAGAAACTTTACTATTTCAGAAATTAGGTAAACTGTATGTAAGCAAAATCACAAGCCAATGAACTTTTGGTTGGGCTTTTAGTATATTAGACAAATGTGTAGGAGATGTATACAAAGACTAGGCCTGGTCCTTTGCACAAGGAGGAGGAAAGAGGCAGAACGAAGAGTGGTAGAGAGAAACCAGAGCATGAAGTTGGGTAATGGCAATGTGGAAAACGGCTGGCATTGATGCATGTGTGTATGTACTGTGTTGGGCGCATACTGAGGGTACCCAACAAATAAGTTATGCCGTCTGTGTGGAAGGTTCCCCCATTCCAAAATATCTAGAGCTTCCAATAGCCCAAACCCAAAAGTAGTAAATGGCTAGTTTGTTTTATATGTGGCCAATCTTAAATTAAAGCAATGAATGGGATCTCCTAAAGCAACACTGAGGAGGAGTCTTTAGATAGAATCCAGGAAAAATTATATCAATTGCAAAGGACAGTAAAATGTGTGTTGTACATTTCACACTCAGCCAAATAATCATGGTCCTGGGAGCATCTTTCTCAGGGCAGACCATCACATGTACAAAGTTAAAAAGATAAATTTTGAGGTCCTCTAGACCAACATCACAACCACTGCCCTGCTCTCTCTTGAGATAATAAGACTGACCTCACAAAAAATTTTGGGAAAATTTATTAATAAGCTTTCAAAAATCTCCCTTAATAGTGATACATACATCAGAGCTGGCAGCACATGGTGGCAAGTTCACTAACTTAATTGTCAGATTTTGCAGATGACAACAGCTCTGATGGTCATTCTAGAAAAAGAATTCAAACATTGCTTTGAAGGGTGGACTAGGTGTTGCTGTCAGAGCATGGCTTCCAAAGGGGAGGACATAGAAGGTGACCGTAGTGATATTCAGCAATGAGGTAATAGCACTTTTTCTAGGATGAGTTCACAAAATTAAATGTCTGACCTCATATATATACATACACACATATATATGTATATGTATATATGAGTAAATCACTTGCTTTTGCAATCTCAAACTGACAGAATCATAAGTGACTATAAGTTGACTTTAAAGCAATTTTTAAAACTTTTAGTACTTACAAAGATAAAATATGACAGTTTTAGAAAATTGAAAAATGCAGAAGAAAAAAATAGCCCCAAGACTTTAACCACTAAGAGTCAGCTACTGTCAAAGATTTGATGGACACCCTTCCAAGGCTTGCTTTATAATATATGGATATATATGTATGGCCATATACGTATATAATTTGCACATAAATGGGATCAAAATATACATGCTGTTTTACAAGCTGTTTTTTTCCAACAATATGCCAAAAAGATTTTTAAAGATAATGTACAGACAGATACACACACACACACACACATACACACATGCACATACACAAATTTTATTTAAAAGCCATGTAGTAATATATTGTATAGGAATTTTTGCAATGTATTTAACCAGTTTCCTATTGAAAAGAAACTGCCATGGATTCCATCCACTTTTCATTATTATAAACAATATTATGATGACATTTTCTGTTATGTATAACTTTATACTTGTCTAAGTATCTCATTTTGAAAGACTTCTAGAAATGGGATTGCTAAATCAAAAAGCAATGCATGCAAAATTTTGATACTGCCAGATTTCCATCCCAAAATGTTCTATGAGCTTACACTCGCATGACTGCTGTTTTTCCCTCTCCTAAAGCAGAAAACATTACATGGTCAGAATAAAAAAGATTGAAACCAGGATGACAATCAAGGATATGGAAAAAACTAATGATGATCTGAAATTACACCACAGTTTAGGAGACATCCAGAAGAGAAATTGCCATGGGGGATCTGAATTCACAGACTGGTAATGAGGTAACAACATAAGAAAAGTGACCAGACTATTCCAGTTATTAACTTCTAATACTATTATTTGCTTTGATTCAAATTTACAAGCTTCTGTTTACAGATAGGTTTAAGAATAAGAAATAATGAACATGTAGATTGTAACTCTGCATATGTCAATGAAGCACTCAGGTTTTCATATATCAGTACCCACTCCATTTAAAGACAAATTGTGGATGATACTGAAAGACAGGACCAAAACCTCAGTGACCTGGCTGAAGTAAGAACTTCCATTTTATATATATGTATTTATCTATCTCTAACTATAGTTATATCTCTATCTATATCCATATATGCATATTACCTATCTATCTAGAGCTAGACCTAGACCTAGATGTGTACATTAAATATACATATATAAGCATATAGCTATAAAGGTATAAATATTTAATAAAAAAATTTGATATTGCATGCCAGTCAACCTTTAACTTCAGTCATTGAAAAACATTTTCTGTATTTGTTTAATGAAAATGATGCTGAATCTAATGAGATACTCAGATTATTTTGCAAAGATTTTTTGCAAAGATTATGGCTATTCAGAGCAGAGGAAATTGGTACAATTAGTAAAGCAACGTTGATAGGCTTTGCAGCTCAAATTTAAAAATGCATTGTCCAAGAGTGGATTGTTTAGAAAAATAGAGAAAACTATGTGGAAAAATATTCAAGCAAGTATTTGTCTTAGGTGAGGTCCCCTAGAAGCAGAGTGATATAAACTGAATGTTTGTGTTCCCCCAAAATTCATATATTGAAACTAAACCCCAATATGATGGTATTTAGTGGTGGTGCCTTTTGACGATGATTAAGTCACGAAGGTGGGACGCTCATAAATGAGGTTAGTGTCCTTATAAAAGAGGCCCCAGAGAGCTCTCTCACCACTGCTTTCATGTCAGGTGAGAGCAAGAAAATGACCATGTATGAACTAGGACGTGAGCACTCATCAGATACTAAATCTGCTGGCACCTTGATGTTGGATTTCTCAGGTTCCAGAACTGTGCGAAATAACCTTCTGTTAGAGCAGACTGGATAGATTAAGACACAAAACCTAAAGTGGAAAGAGAAGTCACATTAGGTGAACTTATTATACATCAAGTTGACAATGCACTGTAGAATTGTATGCCTGAAACCTATGTAATCCTTGCTAACAGATGTCACCCCAATAAGTCTAACAATAAAAATGAATTAAAAAAAAAAACCTAAAGTGATGGTTCTTGAACAAGTGATGTATTCAGAATAACGCTATGTGAAAGTGAGAAAAGCAGGATAGGATAGGATAAGAAACTGAATAAAAATATAGTTTCAGTTAAAAACTAGTATTAACTTGACCCCACTGGGGGCTCCCAACTTGAGTAGTATCACAAATATGTCCATCTTGAAGTAAGAGAATGGGTTTTTGTATCTACTGTCAGTCATTCACTGGCTTTAAATTGCCCCATGGGAGGGGGGATAACCCCCCGGCATTTCTGGAGAAGGTATTCAATTTGGCCAAAGGAAGTTTTCTAAAGAAAAGAAGTCAAGCTTGTAAAGATGTGTTGTGAGCTGTAGTCAGCCAGCACTCATGGCATCTAGGGGATGGGTACACCAGATAGATAGAGAAGCAAAACAAGGTTCCAGAAATATTTACTATAGCCCACCTCTTGCATTGTTTAGATCCACTTGCTTTTCCCATTATGTTCATTCTACTTGTATACAACTTTGCTAGAATTCTCAATACTATAATTTCTGGATATACTTAAAGAAAAAAGAATAAATTAGATGAACCATAACTCCCACTGCTACAGTTGGTCATGAGGCCATAGCCTATGATCATCAACACTTTCCACTATTACCCATCTCGATGCACCTGCAACTTAACTATCATTTTTGATGGTAGAGGTGGCTCATCTAATGATGCAGAAATAATTTCCTCAGACCCTGGTTACCATGCCTTTGCTAGGCCTTGGACAGTATACTTGAACATACAAAATTCAAAGCACAGCATAGGAGTACCAAAATATGTTTCAGTGGATCACCTGAATGCCCAACCTATTTCCTCCTGTTCCTACTTGTAACAGCAGTCTTATATCCCTACAAAAACCAGAGTAAATTATTTCAACTGATATGGCAAATACTTTCTTTCCTATAGCTCTAGCGATAGCCGCCATAGCTTTAAGTTTAATGGAGCTCTTATTGTGTCCACTGGTGGAAACAACCAGCTAGGAGGATAAAAACTTCTAAATTCACAGAGTATAAAGGTACAGGGATAAGAAGCATAAAAATTCTGTCACTGGGAATGATAGGAATAAGGGCCATTCCAACTTTCACCCCTTGGTTCCTGGGCTGATACATTCTTCCTAGTGGGGAACATTACCCTATTATGGCCACATTGGTTGAAGGTATCCCTGATAGGATAGTGCCTAAAGTACATATAAGTAGCAATACTCAGAGCAACTGGGTAATGGGAACACCATCCTAGTAAGGAGTACCAACAGTACCTATAGCATAATTTTGGACATTAAGATTTGATATAGAGTCCTAGGATCAATAAACTGTTGGTTCCACTGCTAACAGTGACATGTCAAAAATAACTTTTACCTATTTTCTTATTAATTTTCATTTATTCATTATTTCTTGAATACCCACTATTGACCAGACATTATTTTAAGCAGTATGAATTCAGTAATGAAGAAAATAAATAGGCTCTTGACAAATAGTTGACATAGAAGTAAAGAGATACTTAACATACAATGTGATAATAGCCACAATAAAAGTATGAACTGACATTTGAACATGAATTTGATGGAGAAGGAGAATCAAAGTAGAACAACAGCAAGAAACACCAAGTGGTAAACCTTAAAGTACTTTAGAGAAGAATAACATTTCAGGAAGGTTGGGCAGAGTTTGCCTATATGTCTACAGTTTCAAAAATGTTTACTACAGTACAAAACCCCTGAGAGATGTTCTTGGGATAAAAGCTTCTACGGACAAATATATTTCGGAAATTTAGCATATTACTGGTTCACAATACCTTATACACAATTCCAAAATCCAAACAACTCAGAAAACTAAACATGTTTTATAATTCACCAAGCTACAAAACTTTACCTCAATTAATAAGAGGCTATGTATAATTTTGATTTGTTGCATTTAATATGAATGTCCAATTATTTTGCTATAGAAATAGTAATGTGAGTTCTGGAAAGTGTTATATAATGTAATATTTGGTATATGTACTTAATAACTTTCTACGCATTTAAAAATATTCTGAATTCCATACTAATCCAGCCCTAAGGATTTATAGGTCAAGAGCTGTGGACCTGAATAATCCCCTTTCAGAGTCCTAATGCACATTGCCAGTTTCTAAGAAATTTTTCAATGAAGAAATTAAATTTCTTTCACCTAGTATTTCCCACATAGATTTGACTTTTCAACAATTAGCCCCCACTTTACTTACAAAACGCCTACTAACATCCCAAAGGAAGACTATAATTAATATTCCAAGGAAGGCACTTTGGGAAATACTATTTAGTATTCAGCTGAGCAGTCAGCTGTTTATGTGTAAAAAAATTTTGTTAGTTTCTGTCTTCAATGAGAATAACAAACTGATATACACCACAAATTAGGAGATGTTTGCTGTAGTGCAAGTAAGAAATTATATAAGCTGAACTAAGGCCTTCCAAATGGCATATATTAAAGTGGACAGATCCAAATATGGGGATCATTTCAAGGCCAAATATATAGCTTTGTGATTTGATAAGATTTAGAAAGAAAAGGGAAGAAAGAGTTGATTGCAATTCTAGGTTTTCTAAATTGATAGAATAGGTAAATGGTTGCTGTCATTTGGGCTGATATGAGAGAATTCATTAGTGCATAGGGAAACATGACTAGTGAGGCATAAAATTTCAGGTAAAGTATAGGTGCTGAAACATAGATAGCTATTAGGCTAAAGAAAATCAAGTTGTAATTCTCAGAGATATATTTGGTCTGGAAACAAAATGTATGAGTACAAGAGTCTGAAGTGTCACTCCAAAGGGATATGTAGAATAATAAGATCTAGACAAGAACCCTGATAAAATGTCAGCATTTATAAGAGGGGAGGGCTAGAAGGTAAAGTTACTTAAGTATGAAGAAGAGTGCTCAGATAGGAGTCAGGAGACCCAGAAGAGAGCTCCAGCTGTTTGGTTGTGGCATTCCCCACTGCATGGGTTAAGAGGGAGAGACGTTAAAACCTATACCTGGCCTTGGACAATTATCAGGAGCCACCTTTGTGGTTGCCACACATACCACAAGCTTAAACAACAGAAATTTATTTTCTTATATATCTGGGAGCTAGAAAGTCTGAGATCAAGGTTTTTGGCTTCTGCTGAAGGCTCTCTCCTGTCTGGCAGAGGCCTGCTTTCTTGCTGTGTCCTCATGTGGCTTCTCCTTGGGATGTGTGTGTGTGTGTGTGTGTGTGTGTGTGTGTGTGTGTGTGTGGAGAGAGAGAGAGAGAGAGACAAAGAGAGAACTTTCTTCCTTTTCTTATAAGGCCATAACCAATCCTATGAGATTTGGTGCCCACCCAAATCTCATTTAACTTTAAATCTCATTTAACCTTAATTACTTCCTGAAAGCCCTATCTCCAAATATAATCATATTGGGGATAGGGGCTTAACATGTAAATTTAGGGGACACACAATTAAGTTCATAGCAAAGAGTTATTGAGTCAAGGTAACAAATTGTAACTATGCTAATAAATGTAATAAAAATAAAAATTTTAAAAATGCTATCTAGTGTAAATTTTAAAAATTATTTTTTTAAATAATGGAGATTTTAATCATTCTTATAAGCTTGGGGAAAAATAGGATTGAAAGGGAGAGGTAGGAAAAAAACCCACACAGAGGTGAGGTGAGGAGTGGAGTGCAATGATGAAGTGAGATCTAGTGTATAAATGGAGGGATTAGCCCTGGGAAGAAGTGGCAACTATTTCTGTGAGAGAAAGAGGAGCAATTTTGGAATTTAAGACTTCTCATAGACCTAGGAAATAGATATATAATTATATAAGATTAAAAAGTTACTGCCTTTGCTACCACTTTTTAGGTGAGAGACTATAAAACAAAGTTTTATGGCCTCAAATCTCATGTTTATCTCAAACTTATTTCATATCTCTGCAGTGAATCACATCTAAACATGCAGTGCACCATCTGCTCCAATCCTCAACCCAGATAATGACAAGGTTGGTAGATACCTAGTCCATCAGCAAGAACAAGGCTGCATATAATTCTTCTATATGGATGAATAACCACCTGAGCAGCTGTTTGTGATGTCATGGGTATGGGAACTTTAAACAGAAAGAAAAGAAAGTAAAAGCATTTAAAAGGATTCTGTGGAAAAACACTTTCTACCAACTGGTTCACTGAAACTGGGAAAAAAAGACTCATCAATTCTCATTCTCTCATTCATCCCACCATCCATCCAACATTCACTATATACTCACAATTTCCCAGGCACAGGGAATGCAGGGCAACATGGTAGATACTGACCTCAAGCTCTTGAAGCAGGCAAGATGCTGTTCAATAAGTAATCACAACAGAGATACTGTGATAAAGATGCCTGGATAATAAGAAAGTATAGAACGGAGGAGATTTACATAGGATATAGCATTAAGAATCCAGAGGATAAAGAATGGTTAATTAGATCAAGAGAAGGAGTAAGCATTCCAGAAATATAGAAGAGCAAATAGAAACCCACAGTAGTGTGAGCAAGAACTGAGAGTTCTATACATCAAAGAAAAAGAAAAAAGAAGAAAAAGAAAAAAAGCAAAAAAAACAGCTGGACCCAACAGAGAAAGAAAGTCAGCAAAGCTGAGGCAGGAAAAGTTGGCAATGGTAGGGTCAACGATGACTTTGCAACTCAAATTAAAGTATTTTAACTATATTCCATGGATGGTGAGACATTATGCAAGGGTTTTAAGCACTGTGTGTGGTGACTGAGTGTGGCAGTAAATGATGTGATAGAATCAGATTTTCATGACAGGATTAGAACTCTGTTTTAGGAAAATTGTCACCCACAACATTTAGGATGGATTAGAATTGAGATTAGCCCTAGGATGATGAGAGTAGAAAGATAAGCTGATGTAGGACTGTGGTGTAAAATACTCAAACCAAATAAATTTTGCCTACTTGAGTTGTATAGATTAGGGTTTAGCATCAACACGGGTGAAGTTTTTTAGATGTGTGGCTTTTCTCCTAGAGTCTTACTGGTCTGTGGACAATATGTGGAAGGGAGTCCATAACCCTCTGAGATACCTAAATGACTTGCTGCTACAATATTTATCTACCTTTTCCTTTTACGTTGTGTGGTTTGGGTGGATGACTGTTAGTGTGTTCTTTCTTTTTCTTGAGAATGTAAAAATCTGTTTTGTTTGTAATATTGAGGAACTCAATTTAGCTTGTGGAGATTGATTCAAAAGCAGAGGCTGGGGAACCACCAAGCTTAACTCACCCGTAGCTGCAGGACAAAGCCATCAATAACCTGCTCAGCCAACAGGTGGAAATGAGGACATGGGGCCTGGTTCTGAGCTAGAGTCTTATTGAAAAAGAAATGACAGATGCCACTGCTTTCTGCCAAACACCCATTCTAAGCCCATTAGTGCATCATGTAAAGATGAGCGTGCAAGAATCATGCTGAAAACAAAGGCAGCCTGGAGGGCTGCCTGTGGGCTGATGTGCAGCTGTGCCCCCTGTGGGATGGGCTAGGCAATCTGGTCTGGCCTGGGCTCACAGGCCTTCTGTTCCTCTACACAGAGGTAGGTGATGGCAGGTGCCCTGCACCTTGTGTCTGTTGGAGGAGAGCATAGTGAGATCAGGGTCTTGGCCTGAGAAACAGAGGCTCTGCAGACAAGTATACCCTGGGAATGGGGCAAACAGAGCCGTTACAGTTATTCATATGAGCCCAATTTGGTGAGTCCATCTAAATCTGCAAATGTTTACTCATAATAGAGATAGTGAATGGATCAGGTTTCCATGCAAAATATGGATATTACAAACAACTTTATGTTTGCTCACTTGGAAATTTCGTATAGAATATCACTGAGGCTGACTTGCTGGTGGTCAGGGAGGGTGACTTTACCATGAGGCTTATACCCAAAAAAAAACTGGGTCTGGGAGCTATTAGAGGTAGAGTGGAATGCTTTCATCTTCAATAACTGTTTATTAGCACATGATTAGCACTCTGCAGTCTACTTGCCTGGGCTTTCTGATCACATATAGAGAGCAGATGGCATGCCACTGCTGAAAAGGACTCTAGGCTTCACCTCCCTCAGCTTCACTCAACTGAGCTCAGGTTGGGATGTGAGAGGATGGTGCTGTGCTTTTATAGTGTTCTCAAGGGATGTGCTGGGAAACAGTTCTGGAATTCCTACATGGCAGCTTGTTAAGGGGTTGGGTCTTTATCCACATAGGCTCTGCCTGGGGGAAACTGATATTCTAGATCTACTGCCTGCCATGAGCCACCAGAAGCACTTGACTCCATAGCAGCTGGCTTTGGTGTTAGGGACCACTTGCATGAATGGCTGTGCACAGCCATGAGTGGGAGGTGGGGGTCTTCCGCAGGCCAGAGCTGGGCCTGCTGGGAAGAGCCTGTGAGCCAGAGGTTGCCTACTGCCTGGCACGCTCTGGGTCCTGCAGCTATCTCAGCCTCAGCACATCTCTCTTTTTTTCTATCATCACTGCTTTGCAGGAGAAGATCAGAAAGCATGCAATCAATCCCCTGATAGCAAAGCAAGGATGTTAGGGTCACTGGGACTATAACACAGAGGTGTGGTAGCACAACCTGAGGAGGAGGCTGAAAGTAGAACAGTAACAGCCAGAGTGAACGGGCAGAATGGTAGCAGCTGAAGCAGATGTCAAACCACATGACCCCAATTGCCACTCACTCTCACATGGAATGGCCAGTGGGATTTGGGGGTTTCCTAAGCAGGGTAGGGCCTTAAGAGAGTAATTATAAAGGGCATATCACTGAATGACAGGAAGGGTCATTTAGTCTAGGCTTCAAATTTAGACTTTTGATTTTATCTCTAAATGAACTTATTTATTTAGTCACTGATATACAGTGACTGAATTGAAAAAATATATTTTTTAAAACCCATCTCATTAACAGACTTATATACCTTCTCTAGTACATGAAAAATCAGTATTTTCATAAATCCCGGGCTAAATTGTTGATTAGCATAATATACTTCATTTTATGTTTTGAAATTATTAGTTTGCTAAATACAAGCAAGCGCAATGTACCACAGCATTTACAACACTCTTTTGGTGTAACTTCATGTTTTAAAATACCTGGAGTTTCAACAAAGTGGAAGTTACTGATGCTTCTCTTGAACTCTGAGAAATCCTGTAATCCTGCCCTTTCACTCCCCCCAAAATCAATTAGACATTTCTCATTGAATTTAAAATTAAGGCCATATCCACTTACATTTACAGCTAACCAACTAATGCATTCATTGTAGAATCCAAAATATCAACTTAGCATAATGCTGAACCTACCCCTATCTGGTATGATGGGAAGATCATAGGAAATGAAAAGTAGACACATCTGTTCTGACCTTGGCTTTGCCAGCTACCTAGGTCTTTTTCTAGATGACATAATTACGCTCCCCTGAAGCCCAGTTTTATCACCTATGAGACGATGCTACAAGTATACCAAAAGAGGGATTAAATTAATTGCATGAAATTCCTTGCACAGGGCTTGGCACACAGATAATAGTTTTCCCCTCCTTTTCCCATTTTTGGAACTCAATTCTCCTTTCTATAAGATCCTTTCAAATTTTAACATCCTTCTATTTTCACTGAAAATAGACATTATCTTTTAATTAATACTAGGAATTTCAAAAAATATCCAACTGCTGCATCAATTACAGTGATGTTTTTAAAAATCTGTGCCAGAGAAGTTGTTATCCATCCATTATTGCTAGATGCAAAGAATTTCTAAATTCTAAACTATAAAATTATAGCTGTAGCCCTTCCAATAATGTAAAAGTGATTCTCTCATGCAAGGGTATGCCCAGAGGCCCCTCCCATCAGAAAATATGTTCTCCTCCAGTCTTCCTCCCACCTGACCTTACCCAACAAAATCCTAGGTAATCCTCAAGGTTTCCATTCCAAATTTTCCTCCTATCACTGGCCGTGTGCTCACCCTATTCAGCAGTAAAGGCCCTCCCCTTTAAGCAAGTAGCACCCTTTGGGGTGCCACTGTTTTATAGCTGTGGATCCCATGCGTGTTCATGTTGGAGAAGGGGCCAGGACTCACCTTGGTTTCTGTGACACTTTCTCCTTGCTTCCCTTCAACATCATGAATTCTTCCCCATCACACCTTCTACCTCCAACTGTTTCCAGAAATGAGGATCAAGTGAAATATAATGTGAGTCACATATGTAATTTTTTCAGTTTTATTAACGTATAGTTGGAAACTAAAATTGTAAGATTTAAAGTATGCACTATAGTGATTTGATATACACAAACATTGTGGAAGGAATCCCACATCCATCACCTCACACATCTATCTTTTCTTTTTTCTTTCTAAGAACATATTTAAATTCTATTCTCTTAGAAAATTTCAATTATATAATGTTGTTATTAACTATAGTTGCCATGGTTTACCTTACATCCTGAGAACTCATTCATCATATTAATTGAAAGTTTCTGTCCTTTTACCAACCTCTCCCTATCTCCCCCATACCTCAGTCCCTGGCAATCACTTTTCCATTCCTGTTTCTGTGTTTAATTTCTTTTCTTTTTTTAATATTGCACATATAAGTGATACCATGCAGCATTTGTCTTTCTCTGTCTGACAATATGAGTAATTTTAAACATATGAAATATCATGGCTTTATTTCAATACAGAATGAGTATGATGCAACAACTTTTCCCACAACAATATACAAATAGCCTGTTGACAGCAGGTAGAAGAGAGTGTTTTGTGTTTATAACTTCACTAAAGAGGCTAAGATAGATTATAAATTACACGTATCGTTTTAAGAGTACAAGGTTTTAATTGAAAGCACTATTGAGTAAATGGTTACAATAAATGAGACATTTCAAGTATGAAAGGTATATTAATTAAGAAAAGACAATTGAGATTGCAAAAGCAGACATGTATAATTTACTGACATAAAAGATGTTCACTGAATAAAGCCAAACCTTTCCACTTTTGTGTTTATAAAAGAGGGTGGAAGCCAGAAATGGACATATGGTGTCCCTATGGAGGAAAGGAGACAGATGCAAAATAAGTTATGTTCTTGCCACAACAGGTGATCAAGAAATTTATAATTTTTGAATTAATAACTGAGACAACTCAAAGGCCAGAGAAAGAGCAGTCATGGTATTTTGAAGGCAATGGCAAAAGAAAAAAGAATATTAACACTTACAAGAAAAAGTCAGCATTCAACACCTGGAAAAGGTATCATTCCCTTAACCCTGAAGGCTCAGCTGACTTTGTAGAAAAAGCCCCTTTGGGGTGCAGAGTCTCATACCCCTTCCCCTATTTTCTCTAGTCAGGAGACTAGAGGCAACACTTTTGGGAATTGCAGACCAGTCAGCCTGTCATTTGACCACAGTGAGAGGGAACAAGGGAGGGCTGGGTGGGGCCATGGCAGGGGAAGAATGTCTCAGGCTTTAAGAGACTGAAAAGACAAACAAGCCAGAGGGGCTGTAGAAAGGGGAAGAGAGAGCAGCAGGGCCTTAGGAAGAATGGAATGAATCCAGAAAGTGGAACACTCTCCTGTGGGCTTTCGTGGAAATGCAGGGCATGAAATAAAGCGAAGTAAGTGTTTACTTTAAGAACAGTGCATCATGTTTATATCAACCAATTAACTAAAATGCATGCCATAACCATTTTAGGGAACATTTATTGTTATAAAATCACTTAAGGCCTCCTGAGAGGTTGCAAAGCCTGAGCACTTGCTTCTTCCAATTTTCAAACTAGCTCCATGAGTGAGGAGTCTTGTTTGTCGCCGTTTTCCAGATGCAAAGTAAGTTGTTTTGCTCTCACCAGAGAAAGCCATCATGAATTAGAAGGAAGGATTCCTGAATTGTCCTTCTCTGGCATTTGCAGGTAACTAAACATTCATTCAAAGCCCCAGAAATTGGTGTGTGACATAGACCCATTTTATCTTTATGGGTGTTCCTGCTCATGGGCCACATATAGCCTGGCTGCTGCAGGGATGTGAGAAGCTATACCAGTTAAAATTTTGTAGGTAAAACCATTATCAGTTTTAAGTCGAAGTAGAGAAAGGTGATCCTTAAGCTTGCTTGCCTTTGTTCCTACCTGAATTTCTGACTATACTTGGTGCTAGAAAGTCATTTATTTGAAAACCTGGTCTAAAGTCAAGTAAATTTCATTGGAGCACAACCTCAGTTTAAATTAAAGCAAAAGAAGCAAAACACTGACCTTGTCTGCAAGACTTGCTAGATAGCTACACTTTGAAAACAGCGTTTTGATGAGTTTATAAAAGGTAGCAGAACCAATCCTTAGTGGACCAAGTACATGTTTATCCTGTTAGACGTAAATGGGTTCTAAAGGCTTGAAAACAAATATTTCCTAACTGAGAATGGTCCTTGGGGAGGTTTATCTTGGCAATGGGAAGATTTCCTAATGTAATCCCAAATTTGTTAAGCTATAAATCAAGCATGCCTTAATACCACCAAGCCTTTATAAAGCTGCTTACTGAGAGCCAAATTCCTAAGTACTGACAGATAAACAGTGGCTCCTCAATACTTGTGTGGCAGCTCTTTAGGAATTCCAGTACCCTCTGGTCCCCCAGATTCTAAGCCACAAGGGGTATGAAAGTTATCCTCCAGGAGAAAGTTTTGGTAACTTAAACAGTCAATCAATACTTGTAATCGCTCACTTCAGAAAGCAGATAGAAGCTAAAATTTATAGGAAGCTTTCTCAGAAAAGACAAATCTTTTAGAAAGGTAAAAATAGCATAGTATAAAATAAAATGATAACATCATTTTGGTTAAGCTAAGGTGGAGCAGGCTTTCTGGGTGTCTAGCAGTCTGCAAATGTTTACTGATAACATGAAGTTTAAGGGTTTTCAAAAGAGATTAAGCCCCAGGATGAATCCCTTGCTATGGTATTTATTCCTATTTAAATACACTAAAAATACTCTCCCCCTCACCCCACTTCTTTTTTCATTCCCAAATTACTACCACCGGGGACATTTGATGTTAGAGATGGTATCATTTTTGCACCATTGTGGCACAGAAACATGAGCTTGAAATCAAATAAATGTTATCCATTTTTTCTTTTCTTTTTTTCTAGATTCTCCTCCTTAAGATGTGTACGCTTATGGCAACTTACTATTCTAATTGTCAGTCATTTGATCTGTGAAAACCAAGACAATAATGCATAGAATCAAGAGTTCTGATACAGCAATGCCTGTGATGTGATTACACATTGCTGGTAATTAATAGATGCTCAATTTATACCAGTTTCTTTCCTTGGTTTCCTGAAATGCTTCATCTTCCATTTTAAGAATGCTGCTGCCTATCACCACTGTTAGACACCACATCTGAGGTATCCAGACAAAAGAACTATGTGAGTTTCTGAGGCTTCAGCGTTATGGAAATTGTAATAGAACAAAATGAGGTGACAAATTTGAACTGGCCTAAGCAAAAATATTCTACTGCAAAAGCTTTCATTCCATTTTTTTCCCTTCTCAAATTACTCAGAAAATTTGCTTTTGGTTAAAATACAATCTTGGGATTTTTCTTCAAAATTTAAGGTTTAGTTGATATTCAGCCATTTTAAAGTTATCTCTGGAATAAATGCACATATTTTCCAGTGTTTTTAAATAAGTGTGAAATCATTGCTTCTCACAACAACTTTTAACATATGTTATTCAACTTGCTTTCACAATTCATATTCTTATGCAAAAGAGAAGAAAAAATTACCTTAAGACTGAGCTAAGATAGATAAAACTTCTACTCTAGGAAAATAATATTAGATGTGACATAAATTAGATGTTTTGCCAATAACTCAAACATACTTGTCAAATAAGGCAAGCAAATATTAATCTTAAAAAGAAATTTATCCCCCACCCCAACTTTTCACTGTGTTTTCCCACTTTGGAAATAAAGAAAAAAATGTAGTTCATTTCTCTACAAAACAAAAAGAGGATTTAGTTTATAGTACTCTTATTTAACAACTACCTTTAAAAGATATTGAGTACAAGAGAAGTAAAAATGCAAACTAGAAAACAATCCCAATACAATGTGACAAGAGCTCTGAAATCATATTAGTGCTTTATGGGATTAGCTGGGAAGGGCAGCTGACCTGGAATTTGAGCACTCCAGGTCCTTTCTAACATGCGTTTTTATGGCTCCTCAACATAGATTTAATACCCCTTGGACATACAAACCAGTGTTTCTCAAACTTTAATGAATCATTTGGGGATTTTGTAAATATGAAGATTCTGATTCTATATGTCTGGCCAGCCCTGAGATTTTGTGTTTCTAATCAGCTCCCAGGTGATGCCTCTCCTTCTGGTTCTCAGATCACACTTTAAGTAGCAAGGGTATAAACTGCATACCAACTTCTGCCTGGAAAATGTCCTCAAAGCCTCTTCTAGAATTTGTCCCCCAAACCCCAAAAGAATACAGAAAGCTTTCTCAAATACAGTAAGTCTTAGTAATACTGACATTGGGGGGAAATGTGCTATTCATTTATTTTTTCCTTTGTATTTACAAACATAGAACCTTTAAATACAGGAGGAAAGTTGGCCCAGAAAATTATATTCTTTTTACCAGGATTTTTTACTCCAAGCCAGATATACTACATCTGGAACTTTTTCCTCAGCAGATTTCCCTCTGCATGCTGGAATTACAAGTCAGATTTGCTTTCAAACAATAGGTAAAAACTAAAGTAAATGTTGACTCTAAGAAAACACTTGGATTTGCTGATATGAAGCCTCCATACCTCTTTGGAAGGAGGAATATAAATAGGTACAACACTTTTGAAAAGCAATCTGGTAATATGTCTTATAAGCCATATAAAAAAAATTTCCCTTTAACCAGAGTAATGTGTACTAAATAAATTCCAAAATATAGGAAAAAGCTTTCTACACAAAAAATGTTCACCACAATGTTATTACTTATAGCAGAAATTTGAAAACATTCTAACAATTATGTAATGGTTGAATAAATCACACAGCCCCTTAAAGGAATATTATTTGATCTCTGAAAATGCTTTTGAGAGTTCTTATAATATGAAGGTATTTACACTATCACATTAAAGGAAATGCAATATCATATGGGCAGTTTTTACAATGATCAGAAAAGAGAAAAATGCACATGAAAACAGACAAACATCATATATGAAATGTGATGCAGCCACGTTGCACAACTCCAGAAAGTGTCAGTTACATGGAAATGTATGAATAGTGCCTCCGTGAGTAACTTACACAACTGAGTGTGGTAACCCCGTGTGTAACTTATAGGTAGAAAAAGAAAGAAATGAGCACATTAGCTGTCAGCGGTCTTCTGTCTTTGAAGGATGATACTCTGTTTTATTTTTTTCTAATTTTTTCCAAAATTTTCTATAATAGGCATGTTTGCTTTTAAAAGCATAGAAATAATTATATTAAAAACTAAAGAAATAAACAGTCCTGACTGTTTTCACATCTTTTCTTTTCTGGATTTCCCTTTCAAAGAATATTAAAATGCATTCTATAAATCTCAAAATAGTGATTGCTGATACTCACTTTAAGTTAATTGGAGGAGTTTTTCACCTTTATTTATTTATTTCCACCCCCAAGATATATAGCACAGGACTGCATTTGTCTCCAGATCAAAGTTAAAAAAATAATCTTTACTGAGCACCAGCTATGTTCAAAATGTGTCTATGTGTGTGGCTGGTCTTATACGGTCTTCTCAGTTTTATACTGTAGGTAGAATTGCTATCACCACTTTATAGACCAAGAATAAAAATAAAGATGCTCATCATTTTGACCATTCTCTCTTGGATTTTCCACTTTACAAAAGTAAAGTGGAAAATCCAAGAGAGAATGGTCAAAATGGTGAGAGGCCGCATTAATAGGGAAAGCCTTGGGGGAAAAGTGGGCTGAGGAATCACATTTGTTATAAGAAATTAAGATCTGTTCCCCACAAACAAAAGGTTTTCTAACCAGAGAGGGCCAAGGGAAGCAAACTAACTGTTGAGAAAGAATTGCAATTGAGAAAGGCTGGTACTGGTGTTATTAGAGAGTTGGACTTGATGACAGAAACATGGTTTAAATTCCAGTTCACTTCTTAGCAGCTGTGAGAGCTTAGACAAGTCCTTAATCTTTCTGAACCTAAATGTCCTTATAAGGTTATTGAGGAGCTCAAAGGAAGGGAACAGAAGTATTTCTCTGGGGTCACTCTGAGTGGTAGCTACAAGAAGAGGTGGTGCTGATCTCCCTTACTTGCTACATCTTGGACATTCAGCAAGTATCCACCTCATCCTCCGAGCAGCATAAAATATAAACTCAGTAGTAATTGCAAGTCTAGTATGAGTGTCTATAGATAGTGAAAACAGGGAGTGTGGAAGTTCTCTGAGGGAAAAAATGTCATCAGAAGGGCTAAGACCAAGAATAGTGTGTTCCTTGGGGAACACTCTCCCTGTGAGGGGCCTTAGTGGAGAAACTGAACTGACAAGAAATGTACCGTATTTTCAGATGCTCTCAGGAAACTTGCCCAAGGATATACCAACATAAAGGACTGAATGCAGGTCAAAGAGGAAAAAAGAGCTGAATCAGGAGCCCTGGAGACTAGTCCAAGTTTACCTTTTAGCAAGAGTCCCTAGCCTTTTTGGCATCAGGGACCAGTTTCACGGAAGACAATCTTTCCATGGACTGGGGTGAGTGGAGGGATGGTTTTAGGATGATACATTTATTGTGCACTTTATTTCTGTTATTATTATTATTATTATTATTATTATTATTATTATTACATTGTAATATATAATGAAATAATTATACACTCACTTGCCACTATAAAGCAAGAGGAATCTTTTATAATTTAAAATGCTAATTTTAACTTGCCTTTATGATTATAATATTGGCATTAAATTTTCTTATTCCTTTTTGTTTGAAAGGTTAAACAAAATGTTCTTTAACATAGGATCCATTGAGCATTTTTTCTTTTAAAATTGAAAAATGATCTAATTAAATCTTTTTAAAATTTAATTTAACTTGTAAACCTGAATGCAAACTCAAATTTAAACCCAAAATCAAATCATTATCACATCTCTGCTTTTTATTAACAGATAGATATGTGAAAAGATCAGAATTCAATTTTACTTTCTTTTTATCAGATACATTCTTAAAAAAACAGAAAATTTACTTTATGTCCATAGTTCCGCCCTTCTGATTTCTAAATTTAGCTGCATGTTTTAGAATAATTTGCATACTCTTGAATAAATGCCACTAAAGGGGGAAAGTGTTTTAGTTAAACTACTTATATGCAGATACCCTCTTAAAGTGCCCTGTGAATAGCTTTTATTAAGGAAGATTAAAATTGCTTGTTATCCCAAAATAACTTCAGTGCATGTGATATTATAAAAAAAAGCATATACCGTAATCAGTTTGACATTTTTGGAATATCAAAAGGTAATTAGGCTCTCCTTCTTGAAAAAAAAAATCTGTTGTGAATATTTCCAGTGAAGTATAATCCTCATATTCATAGATCTTTAAGGTTGCATTATCCTATCTCGAAAGACACTGATGGAAATATTAATACTTGTACATGGTCAAATACAGGAGAATTCACCTATAAGAGAAGATTGATGACATAAACTAGAAGGATATTTGAGAATAGACACTTGGGAAATCACCATAAGTGCTATTAACTTATCTATCCCAGCATGTTGCAATTAAATGCTAGACTTTGGAGTCCACTATTTCTAGAATAAAATCCAGTCCACACACTAGGATATAGCCTTAGGAAAGCTATTTCACTTCTCTTGTCTCAATTTCCTCTTAAAAGAAGGATGATCACTAAATGGACCATATGTGCTAATGTGCCTTTGAGAATCTCCATTTATGCTTGTTGTCAGGTCTAATTATTAGTAGTCAGTCTTTCAACTCTTGGAAGAGTCCCAGTTTGCCTGATAAATTACTAGCTTACTCTGTTGCAAACCCCAGTAGGGTTGTTTGGAGGATTCGCTTAACACAATCCCTGGCACAGACTTAGCACTGAACATACCCTGTGAAAGAAGGGCTGCTCATACTTTCCTCCTTCCTAAAACTACGGTGAAGACAAAAATGATATTTCATCCAAATGACTAGGCATATGGCACAGTGCTCAATAAATATTAGTTACTATTACTCATGTTTTGGTATAATATTTTACTCACTGTGAAATACCTGTAAATATGGAATTCACATGTAGCTAGAAAATTTTAATTAGTGGAAAAGGCTATAGATGATAATTTACATGACCTGTGCAAGAATTTCTAGGTCCAGCACGTCTACCACAGACAGGTGACTTTAGATGAAGGGTTCGTATCCATAGCCTAAATCATGAATGTTCAAGATGCCTTATGTCTAAAAAAATATAGAAATTTTGATTTGTTCAATGTCTCTTTAGCAGACCTGAATGGTGAGATGGTTCGGCCTGACTCATTCCTTCAGACAGAAGATGGCAGAAAGGAAAGCCCAGTTGTTTGAATCTTAACTGAGGTGTTCTCACTGGTCATCACTATGGTAGATGACTGTAACATAAGTAAACAAAATGACTTTATTTGATCGCAGTTTTTAAAAAATCACATTCAATCTTTCAATTTCTTTTTTTTTATTGTTAGACTTATTGGGGAGACATTGGTTAGCAAGAATTACATAGGTTCCATGGTACAATTCTACAGTGTGTTGCCAACTTGTTGTATCATAGGTTCACCACCCAGTGTGAGTTCTCTTTCCATCACCTTATATTTAGCTCCCCCTCCCTCCTCTCCCTAATTTTCCAATTACTGATCCAACAATTAAGAAGCTTGGAAGTAACTACTTCACCCTAACAACATGTAAAAAGCTGAACAAATGAAAAAAACTGATAACTCTTTTTAGATCTATTAAAGATTTCAGGTCACAGGGCAAACTATTGTCCTCCACATGGGAGACAGACAGAAAATAGAGAGAACCATAGCTAATGGGAGGAGAAATCCATGAGCAGGAACATCATGGGAACCAATACTAGGGTAGGAGAACCTGAACTATTATTGAGTAATTGCTGGAGGCTCGGAATGAACATTTATGAGAATTAAGAACTTCAGAGGGAGTACATGTAAAAGGTGAAACTATAAAACTCCTAGAAGATAACAGCAGAAAATCTTTGGAGATGATTGCTTTTATAACACAAAAGGCATGGTCCATGGAAAAAATAATTTGTAAGCTAGACTTCATTCAAATAAGAAAAGCAGAACATCTACTCTGCTAAATATGCTGTCAAGAAAAAGACAAACCGAGCTACAGACTGGGAGAAAATATTTGCAAAACATATGTATTATAAAGGACTATTATCCAGAATATATAAAGAACACTTAAACTCAACAGTAAGAATATGAAAGTTGTTGTTGTTGTTGTTGTTGTTGTTGTTGTTGTTTTTTGCTCACACCTTTTCTTTTCTTTATGCAGATCCAAGTATCTGATGTCATTTCCTTTCTCTCTGAATGACTTCTTTTCACATTTCTTGCAGCACAGGTCTACTGGCAACAAATCCTCAATTTTTGTTGGTCTGTGAAAATATTGCTCCTTTACGTTTGAAAGATAATTTCTCAGAGTACGGAAATATAGGTTTTTTTTTCTCCTTTTTTTCCTCTCTCAACACTTTGATTATTTCACTCCATTCTATTCTTGCATTGCTCCTCTATAAGTAAGGTATTTTCTTCTCCAGCTTCTTTTAAGAACTTTATCTTTGATTTTCTAAAGTTTGAATATAATATGCATAGGTTTAATTATCTGTTGTTGTTGTTGTTATTGTTGCTGGTGGTGTCCTCTGACCTTCCTGAATCTGTGATTTGCTGTCTAACATTAATTTGAGGTAGTTCTCAGTTATTGTTGCTTCAACTATTTCTTCTGGAGTGTTCTCTTTTTTTCACCTACTTGTACTCACATTACATGTATGTTGTCATACCTTTATTAGTCCCACAGTTCTTGGATATACTGATTCATTTCCTTTTTTATTTTTTTTTCTTTTCCAATATCCAGACCAGCTGTAGCCATGTAACTACAAAGTGAAGATGAGAGTAGGAATTTCAAGTTTGGAATCTCTCACTAGAGGTATGGGCCAAAGCTCCAGAACATCAGAGGAAGGTGGTTGGAGAAATTCTCCCATTGATTGGGAGGGTCATGACAGATAGTAAAAACATACAATTCAGAACACGAAGATCAATGAGCAACACTGAATCTCCCCTCTTCCTCATCACTCCCAAGCTCTCATATATTCTTCCCTAATTAACTTTTGCCAAAATGTATCTGGACACATATGCTCACATGAATACACTCCTCTCCAACATATCTGCTTAATTCTCTTGAAATATCAAAGATAAATTTACCAGTGTAAAATTATTCAACTTCCCTCCTTTTCAAAACTTATTTATATATGTATGTATGTATGTACATAGGTCTGAAAATTAAGTTTGCAAACTCATCCTAGAGAAAGTGCTACATACCTCATTGCTGAGTATCACAATAGCCACTTTCAAAGTATTGCCCTTAGGAAGCTATGCACTGATGCCAGTGCCTAGTCTACCCTTCAAGGCAATTTTTGAACTCTTTCTCTGGAATGGCCATCAGAGCTGTCATTGTATTATACTTGATGTCCTGAATGTCATCACAATGTTATTGGGGGCCAGATCAGGTGAATGGAGAGGGTGTTCTGGCTAAAAACTCCCTCACAGACAGTGCCGTGTGAGCTGGTGCATCGTCATGATGCAAATGCCATGAGTTGTTGGCAAAAAGTTTAGTCATTCTCATCTTTTCCGTGTAGCTTTTTCAGCACTTCCAAATAGTATTGACAAGTCTAATTGCACATACTTGTTCTGCAGGGGTTGTATGTTTTATGTGAGAAATTAGTTTTTATGCAGGAAAACTATGTTGATTTTCTTTCTTAGCAACCCAGTAATAGATGTGTACTTCCATGTGGGGCAGAGCGAGTGCAAAAGATAGAGACCACTGGGGGATCCAGGCCACAGGAGGCAAAACTGAAGGGCTTTGAAATATTGTATTTACTCTTACAAGTGGAAAATCTAGGTGTTAAATTTTTGCATAATTTTCAATTGTGTGAATACTCTGAGTTGACTTTTTTTACTAAAAGTCACTAATTAATTTCATTAAGCTCTTAATTGACATCTTCATCATTGTTAATATGTTTTGGAAGAAAAGATGTGTTCTAATCTATGTATTTTCTTGTGACTAGCTCAAGTTATAAAATGGTAAAGGCAAGTGATTCTTGCTCTGTTACTAACTTCTATATTCACCTTTAACGTTATCATTCCTTTGCAAATGTTTAGGAGGCATCTATGTGTCAGACACTTCATGGCAAAAAAACACTATAGATCTCAACAAAGACTAAAGTTGAACTCAATGTTATCCCTTCCCAAATCTGTTCCTTGCCCATCTTTGGTGTATTAGTAAATGAAATCCCCAGTTTCCAATTTTCTAAGCCAGAAACTTTCACTTAATTCTTGACCCTCATTTATCTAATCAATGACCAAGTGTCCTTAGTTCTATTACCTAAATATCACTCAGTTCTATCCATTTCTCTCCTGCTCCACTGCCTCATCTTCCATAGAGGCCAAGATCATGTCTTCCTTATATTGCAAAAGACCAAGTACAATGTCATTTTTAAACTTCAGTGGTGACAGTCATGAACCTTACTTGAGTTCTGTGCTTCTGGAATATAGAGGTGGTAAAGAAATCACCTCACTCTTTTTTTTAATTAATAAAAATTTTATCAGATATCTATAAAACATAAAATTATGCCATTTATTATTAAATTTAATATTCCTTAAAATCATACATAAAAATAATACATTGGTTACTTTTGTTTATTTTTTGACTATAGTTGACATACAATAATGTTGGTTTCAGTTGTTCAACGTAGTGATTAGAAATATATAATTTATGATCTAATCACCCAATAAATCTAGTACTTATCTGACACCATACAGTTACTACAATGTTGACTATATTTTTATGCTACACTTTATGTCCCTATGATTATTTTTTAATTACCAATTTGTACTTAATCTCTTCTTCTTTTCCATTCATCCCCCAGAAGTCCTCTCATCTGGCAACACTCAAAATGTTCTATCCATGAGAGAGAGAGAGAGAGAGAGAGAGAGAGAGAGAGAATGTATACACATTCTAAGAAAGGAAAAGTCTCTATTAAAATTGTAATACTAAATATATACCAATAACAAAAGATGAATATGAGTCACATTTGACTTCTGCAATTGCAAGAGGTACTCAAAGTGATTACCATCAGCATTCAGGGATTCCTGATTACAACAAACTATTGCTTGAGCAACACTGACCTAAATGTCTACTTGTATCACTGCACATGCTGCCTCAATTTTTTTCCAAAGTAATGTCAGCTAGTGTAGTAGGTTTTCTATGATAAGCCACATCCTTTAAGGTCCCCTATAGGTAGAATTCAAGGGGTGTCAAGTCAAAAGGATGTGGGAAAAACTCAAACAGCATTTTTGAATTTCAAATACCCATTCAAAATGCTCTTGCATTCCTTGAATGACAACTGTGATTCCGCTATTTTCTTTGTCCTGTCTGTAGTATGGTGATGCTAACATTCATTTGATGAATGCTCTCTCTTGAGCAAATGTAATAATACACATTGCTACTGTAATTTAATTCAACTTCGAAAAGTACATGGCAGCACATATACTAAAATTGGAAAAGTAATACATTGATAAAAGTCTCTTTAAATGTGTATACATTTTTTGGCACTCCTGTATATATGAGGTTGGACAATTAATTTCGTGAACTCATCCAGAAAAATGGGCTACATACTTCATTGCTGAATATCACTACATCACCTTCAAAGCAAATTCTTTGGATAGCTATGCACTAATTTTGGAACTCTTTTTCTGGAAGGGCCCATCAGAATTGTCATCATACCCAAAATATGACAATTAACTTATGAACTTACTACTCTGGGCTTACATTGGCAGCAGTCTATAAACAGTTCAGTAAGGTGTCATAACCTAGGCAGGGTTATGTCTGACTTTGTACGTACCATGAGTGCCAAAAAATTAATTGTTCAACCTCGTATATACCAGGGATGCCAAAAAGTGTATACACATTTTAAGAGATGTTATCTATGTATTACTTGCCAAGTATATACTGTCCAGAAAAAATATAGCCATAAATGCCTGCATTTTTCATATTACATGGCTGGATACATGTAATATAAAAAATAGAGGCAGTTATGACTGGATTTTTTTCGAGCAGCCTATATATATATACACACACACACACATATATATGTATATATATACACACACACACATATATATACTTATATATGTATGTATATATACACATACACACACACACACACACACACACACACACACACACCTCTTTTTTATCCATTTGTTCATTAATAAACACCTATATCTTGGCTATTCTACACAATACTGCAATGAAGATATGAATTCACATGTTACTTTGGAGTAATGTTTTGAGTTTCTTCAGATAAATACCCTTTTTTATCTGTTGTTATACCTTTGTTTTAAAGTCTGTTTTGTCTGGTATAAGTATTGCTACACCAACTTTTTGGTTTTATTTTCATTTTTATGAAATATCTTTTTCCATCCCTTTACTTTTACTGTGTGTGTTTGTCTTTCAATCTGAAGTGAATCTATTGTAGGTCACATATATAAGGGTGTTATATTTTTATCCATTCAGCCATTGTATGTATTTTGATTTCACCATTTAATCTATTTACATTATAGTTATTATTGATAGATATATAATTATTACCATTTTATTATTCATAATTTTGGTCTTTTTTAGATTTTTAAAAATATATCTCTTCAACATTTCTTGTAATACTGGTAGGTGGTGACAAATTTCTCATTTTTTTACCTTCTTAGTGTGAATTTTTTTTATTTGTTTTTATTTTTCAATTACATTTGACATACAATAATATACTGGTTTCGGGTGCACAGCATGTGATGAGACATTTATATAACGTACAAATTCTTATTCTAACATTTGATTCCCATCTGACACCTTATATAGTTATTACAATGTTATTGACCGTACACCCAATGTTATTGACCGTACATCCCTGTGACTATTTTGTGACTATAAATTTGTACTTTTTGATTTTTCCCCTTTTTCACCCAGTCCTCCCACCCTCCTCCCATCACCCCAACATATCTAGTACCCATCTGACATCACCCACAGTTATTGAAACATTATTGACTATATTCCCATGTTATACTTTATATCTCCATAACTGTTATTCTGTAACCACCAAATTAAACTTCCCAATTTCTTCCCCTTATTTCACCGCCTCTTCCCACTCTCCTACCATCTGGCAGCAAACCAAATATTTTCTGTATCTATGAATCTGTTCCTGTTCCATTTGTTTATTTTCTTCATTGGATTTCACTTATAAGCAAAGTCAACTTGCATCTGTCTTTCACTGTTTGACACCCCATTCAGTGTAATACCTTCCATGTCTTTCTATTGGAGCTTTTAATTCATTTAAATTGAAGGTAATAGTTCATTGTATTATTCATAGTTTTGCTTGAAGGTAATAGTACCACTGTATTATTCATAGTTTTGCTTTTTGTTTTTCCCCCATCTTAAACAGTTTCTTTAACTTTCTCTCTAGTACTGGTTTGGTGATGAACTCCTTTAGTTTTTTCTTGTCTGGGAAGCTCTTTATTTGTCCTTCTATTTTGAATGGATAGCCTTGCTGGGTAGAGTAATCTTGGTTGTAGGTCCTTGCTTTTCATCATGTTGTATGTTTTCCACCACTCCATTCTGGCTTGCAAAGTTTCTGTTGAGAAATCAATTGACAGTCTTATCGGAGTTCCCTTATAGGGAACTAGTTGCTTTTCTTCTGCTGCTTTTAAGATTCTCTTTTTGTCTTTAACCTTTGCCATTTTAATTACAATGTGTTTTAGGATTCTCTATGCTCCCTGGGTTTATATGTCTGTTTCCTTTGCCAGATTAGGAAAAATTTCAGTCATCATTTCTTCAAATAAGTTCTCAATGCCTTGTTTTCTCTTTTCTCTTTCTGGTACTCCTATGATGCAAATGTTGTTACATTTGATGTTCCTGAGGCCAATTAGGCTATCCTCATTTTTTTGGATTCTTTTTTCCTTTTGCTGTTCTGAATGGATGTTTTCTGCTACTTTGTCTTCCAATTTGCTAAGTCAGTCCTCTGTTTCATCTAGTCTGCTGGTGATTCCTTCTACTGCATTCTAAATTTCAGTTACTGTATTCTTTATTTCTAACTGGTTCTTTTTTAATGGTTTCTATGATCTTCTTCTTGCTTGCTATCTCTCTGTTGATGTTTCCACTAAGTTCTTTGAGCATCTTTATAATCATCATTTTGATCTCTGTGTCTAATAGGTTGCTTGCTTTCATCTTGTTTAGTTCTTCTGAAATTTTCTATGTTTCTCATATTTAAGATGTATTTCTTTGTTTCCTCATTTTAGATAACTGCCTGTATTTGTTTCTATGTATTGGATAGCTTGCTACATCTCCCAGTATTGCTGAATAGCATTATGCAATAGATACTTTATGGTGGCCTGGTACCATCTCCCTGATCACCTGCACTGTGTGCTTCTGTGCATTCTGTGTCAATGGTGTACCTAGAGCTACTCAGAAAAAGTCTCACAGCACACCAATGTCAATTGCCACCTGCCTGGGGCCTTCAGACTGACGTAGTTTTCCATGAAAGATTATAATGTGGGAGGGGCTGGCTGCTCACCAGAGAAAGTACCTCTGGTGTTGGTGGATTTGGGTGTGGTGGGGCCCCAGTGAGACAGCAGGGTGGAGTGAGTGGAGCTCACCAGACCAGTTAGGTTCAGATTTGGCCATATGGGGTCAGGCGCAACACAGGAAAAACAGTACCCACCAGCCCCTTGCATGGGAGGAAGACAAACCCAGGAAAAATGGCAACTGTCCTCCAACCCTTATCCCAAAATCACACACCTCAGTCTGACCCCCGTATGCCTCCAACACCCCTGAGTCACTGTTCCTCCCGTGAATGACTGAGTCTGTGCAAGCACTTTAAGAGGATGTCTGAGATTTCTGTAGCCTTCTGTCCCAACCAGATGATCAGAATCCCAACTGTTTTTCCCAGTGAGATGTTTTGGGGCTCTTCTTCCTAGCACCAGTACTCTAGGCTCACGAGCCTGGTATGGGGCTGGGGCCCCTTGCTTCTTTAGGGAAAACCTCCACAGCTGAGATATCCCTTCTGATTTTCTACCACCACTGGAGGTTAGGCTGCTTTTACATCTGCAGCCTTCCTACCAGTCTTGATGTGGCCTCTTCTTTTCTGTATCCTTAGTTATAAAACTTTTGTTCAGGTAGACTTCAGATGGTTCTCCAGGTTGGCTGTTCAATAATTTAGTTATAATTTTAATGTGTTGATGGAAAGAAGCAGTCACAGTATTTACCTACTCCATCATCTTGGATCTCCTGAAAAAATTTTTTAATTGTTAAATTTATTGAGATGACATTGGTTAGTAAAAGTTACATAGATTCCAGGTGTACACTTCTATAATACCTTGTCTATTTGTGAATTGCTTTAGCTCTTTTTTTTTTTTTTTTTTTTTTTTTTGGTTGGGAAGCTTTTTACCTGTTCTTTGATTTTTAAATGATAGCTTTGCTAGGTAGACTAATCTTAGTTGTAGGTCCTTGCTTTTAATTATTTTGAATATTTCTTACCAAACACTTCTGGCCTACAAAGTTTCTGTTGAAAAATCAGCTGACACTCTTCTGGGAGCTCCCTTGTGGATAACTATCTACTTTATCTTGCTTGCTGCTCTTAAGTTTCTGTCTTGTTTTTAACCTTTGGCATTTTCATTATAATGTGTCTTGGTATGGGACACTGAGTTCATCTTATTTGGGACTCTCTGTGCTTCCTGGGCTTCCAAAACTGTTTCTTTCACCAGGTGAGAGAAGTTTTTCATAATTATTTCTTCAAATAGGCTTTCATTTCCTTGCTCTCTCTCTTTTCTTCCTGCTACCACTATGATTTGAATGTTGTTAATCTTAATGTTGTCCCAGAGGCCCCTTAAAGTATTCTCATGTTTTTAAGGGATTGTTTTGGTTTTTGCTTTGTTTTGTTTTGTTTTTGCTGTTCTAATTGGGTGTTTTCTGCTACTTTATATTCTAAATCATTGATTCAGTTCTCTACTTCATTTTTTCTACTGTTGATTACTTTTAATGTATTCTTTATTTCAGTTATTGTAGTCTTCATTTCTGACTAGTTCTTTTTTATGTTTTCCATTTCTATTTTTATATTTTCTATTTCTTTGTTGAACTTTTCCCTGAGATCATTAAGCACCCTTATAACCAGTGTTTTGAATTCTGCATCTGGTAGATTGCTTATCTCCATTTTATTTAGCTCTTTTTCTGGAGCTTCTTTCTGTTCTTTCATTTAGGATATATTTCTTTGTCTCTTAATTTTGGCCACTTCCCTGTGTTGGTTTTTATGTATTAGGGAAGGGCTGCTATGTGTCTCAGCCTTACTAGAGTGGCCTTATATAGTAAGTGTTCTGTGGAGCCCAGTGACACAGTGTCACTCATCATCTGAAGCAAGTGCTGCAGGTTTGTTTCTTGTGTGGGCTCTGTGTGCCCTCCTATTGTAGTTGAGTCTTGGTTACTGTTTACACATCAATTGGAGGGATTGACCCTTGGGTTGATTGGTTATAAATACTGGTTATGACTATAATGGAGAAGCAGTTGGGCAGGAGCTGACCCTGGAGACCTGCTCCATTGGTCCTTTGGGTTTTTTGCCTGTGGAAGCAGTTGGGTTGTGCTCAGGCTTGTTCTGAAGCCAGCCACTGGTTGTGCCACCTCTGGGCCTCCTGAGAGGAGCCCACTGAAAGCCAAGTTCAGCTGCAATCTATGCCTGGTGTTGAAGCAGTTGGAATAAGCCACAAAGCAACTCATAGATGGCCACCATCTATGAGTCTGAGATGCCTGGGAGAAACTAAGCTGAGACCTAAGGCTGGCTGCTGGTAGTGTCAGGCTGGAGGCTGCTTTATAAACTGTATGGGACAGTCTGAGGGAAGATAATTTCTTTTGAGGTTTTCTTTAACCTTTGAGAGATTTTAAAATAGTCTGCAACATAAGCCAAGACAGGCCATTTGTATGAAAAAGCCACTAGAATTGGCTTGGGTGAATATGCAAGTTTGGTGAGGCATGGTCTCAAAGAATCACCAAGGCAGGGCTAACAGTATCAGCTAAGTTGATGGAGACACAGATATGGCACCTGCCAAAGTATGTCCATTGTGTGTGTGTGTGTGTGTTGTGGGGCTCAGGAAAAAAAACCATGTCATCTGCCTTCCTTCTCTCTGGAAGAAAGCTGCCACTCCAGCCTTCACCCTGAAGCACATTTTGAACTACTACTCTAGCACTGGAGCTCAGAGTGAGTGAATCCCTTAGTTGAGTAAGTTTGTGCATTGTCCATTTAAGAGGAATTCTTGGGATTACAGCAGTCCTCAGTCTCACTCAGCTGCAATCTTCACTAGTTTTCAAAGTCAGAAGTTATGGAGACTTCTCTTCCTGAGACTTGGACCCTGGGGTGGGGAGCCTGATGTGAGACTATGACTCCTCTTTCCTCAGGGGAGATGTCCATAGCCAAGATATCCTTCCAGTAATTTAACCACCACCTCACATGGGTTTAGAATGGCCTGTTTTGTGTCTCTGCTGCTCCTATTAGCCTTGACATGGCTTCTTCTGTATATCCTTAATTGTAGGACTTCTATCTATCTGTTCAGCTAAACTTTAGGCAATTCTCAATGATGGTTGTTCTGTAGGGTAGTTATAATTTTGATGGGGTCATGAGAGGAGGCAAGCACAGCATTTATCTACTCTGCCATCTTCATTGGAAGTTCATGTCACTCTTTCATTTTTGAAATTTGCTCACTTTTCATCTTCCAAGAATCCTTAAAAGACCACCCCCACCCTACAAAATCTAAGGTAAGTCTGGTCTCCATCCTCCCTCAAGAATCCCAAAGTGTTCACTTACCTCTATAAAACCCCAGAACTTCTTCTTTTACTTTGAAAATTTCCTCATTAATATAAGTTCTTCCTAATGAAATAACCAAATAAAATCATTTCCCTAATTGTCTCTCATAGTGATTAAAATTAGAAGAGAACATAATTCTATTGAGAGAAATGTAACTATGAAAGTTATTTTTATCCTGAATGTTAGCTCGCATAACATTTATTAGTACTCAAAAACATGAAATGCCATTCAATCTACCTGTGGAGTCGGTAAAGCCATGGGTCTCTGTTTCTCAGGTTTCCTAAATTTGCCTAGATGAAAGGATCTCCAGAGGCAGATGTGACAGTACCCTAGCAGTAGAATCTAGTCAGGTAAGGTAAAAAAATTCTCAGGGAATTGTGGGAGTACAAGTTATTAAACTGGAATTCTCTTCTGAAGGGTGTCATGGCTTAGCTCCTTAGGTTCCTGGATTCTTCAAAAATGAACACAACTCATTTCATGAAATTAAAGTTTATTTTTAAGATTCCTTTGTGCTAATTATAAACTCTTTCAGGACAGGTCAGATAGTCATAATCAAAGATTTTGTAGTAGCTGGTTAGTGTGTTTCATATTACTACCTCCTTTTATGAAGGTGCATTGCTAGTTAGGATAGTTCAACTGTCAGTTAACCACATTCATAGGTCAATAGACACTTGCAACTTATGGGTAAGGTGAGCACTCAAGTATTTCCAAGTAAACCACAGATAGTATAATAATCTAAGTCACTGTAGAAATGTTCTGATATCTTTACTTCCAGGATTGTACTTCTTCAAGTCATTTACACTGCAGCTAGAATAATTTTTGTAAATCATACACCTGATCAGTTTTCAGTGACTCCTGAATGATCTGAGTATTCTAACTTGCATAAATACTTTTAAGTCCCTTCATGATTTAGACCCTGTTTATCTTTCCAGCTAATCTATGACTGCCTCCCTTTCCTGGGCTTCTTTCCACATGGCCCCCAGCATACCAAATGCCACCAATCTCACTATCTACCTACCTATACTGTTTCCCTTCAGGTCTATTTCCTGCCCTTCCCCTCCTCTGCTCTGTAATGGGATAGATTCCTTCATCCCTCACAGTGGTTTCAAGTGGTTTTCAGCTGAATTCAGCCAAAAGGAGCACTTCTAGGAGATAGAAAATGGAATATCCCCCCATTTTCTTTGCCAGGAAAGGGAAGTTTGATAGAACATACTTTCCTCAGCTAAAGCTCATATAGCACAGGCCTGGGCTGGTTCCAGGCTCCTTCTGGTGAACCCAGATCTTGAGCTCCAGTAACACAGTTTTCTCCATTTTAGGTGAGATAATGTCTTCCTGTTACTGATAATCTATGGGGTACCTCATCCTCCCCTGGGTGGCTTCTCAGCTTCTCCCACATCTTAGGGGACTAATATTAAATTTCCTCTGCTGATACATATATGTTAAGCTAATGATTTCTATGATTCTTATTGACTTTGCAAGGGCCCAATAATGTAGTTTGGTTCTTTGCTTGATACCGCAAACATTCTTTCATAAGGACATAAATGTAAATAAGACAAAAATCTGTGGAACTCCACCAATATGATTATTTATACCTATAGGTACCTGTTTTTCTGGCCCAGCCATGCTAAATTTCTTTTAGTTATTCAAACATGCAAGGATTATGTTTGTCATCTACTTTTTTCCATCCCTATTACTACCACTCTAGTCCAAGCCACCATCAATTCTCTTTGGATTATCCCACAATCAAAAGACCTCCCACTATGTGTCTCTTCATCTACCCACATATATTCAAAATGATAACTGCAAGTAACTGTCCTGCTTATATCACTTTTATTCTGAGAACTGTACTTTGTTCTCAGAATAAAATCTCAATCCTATAACTTGGCCAAATGCTGGGACTCTGCTCAAGACATGGACCCCATTTTTTACTGTGACCCTTGGTGCTCTACAAGTCTTGTGCCTGAAAAGTCATTATCCCTATCATCTATTTATGGTTGGCATCCTTTCCACAACTGAAGTCTCAGTTTAATGTCATCTCTTCTAAAAATTCTTCTCTGACCACCTTAATGAGGGTAACTCCCTTATAATCACCTACCACTTCCTATTTGTCTTCATGGCACTTATCAGTCAACATGACTTTTGCTTTCTAGACACTAAAAGTAAGCTCCAAACATTACCTAATTCATCTCTATATCTCCAGAAGGCAGAAGAGCACAGTTCTGGCTCATAGTAGGAACTTCGCATGTATTTGTTGAACAAGTGAGCAAAAGTATTGGCAGGCATTATGAAAAATGCTTTAGATAAATTAATTCATTGTCATCTTTACAGTGACCCAATGAGGTAGGTGTCCCATTTTCCTATTTTAGAAAGGGTAAGTAAATGGCCCATGTCACAGGCCCTGTGAGGGACAGTCCTGGGCTCTGATTCAGAAAATCTAGCTGTAGAACAAGGGTTATAATGTATATGTGACACTGTCTCTTATCACAATGCAATCTCTTGGAAAATAAATGACGATGAGTAATAAAAGTAGAAATTACAATCCCACATATTGTTCTGGTAGTGTGACCAATATTACTAGGATTACAATTGGGTGATCAGAGCTTGTTTCTACCCAAACAAATTTGAACACCATCAGGCAATGCCAATTGCTTCCTTTCCCTGGGAGCCAGGAAGCTTCCTTTGACAGCCTTTGTATGATGTCCTCCAATTTTAGAAAATTAAAATATAGGGGGAATAGCACATATACTTTAGAGGCATAGAAATAGAGGCCTCAGAAATGCTTTATAAACAATAAAGCACAATGAAACATAAAGGATCCAAAACATCATTAAAATAACAACCAGTTATGACAATAGCTTAGAATTATTGTTTTATGGTATAACATTGTTATCAGAATCTGCATTTGACTTTGTTGAAAGGGTAAGATGTAAGTCATTATCTTTACCTGAAATATGAAACCTCCTCTGTCTTAGTTCTTAACTATCTAAAGGAAAATTTATGTGCATATATACATTATGTGTGTGTGTGTATATATATATATATATATATATATATATATATATATATATAAAAAATACACACACACATACATATAATATGCATATATATTATATATGTAAATATAATATATATATGTATGTGTGTGTGTGTATATATATTCTAGAAGGTCACAACTCTTCAGCTATTTGCCTGAAGAAACATTAACTGATCTTTTCTCATTTGCTTATCTTGCTAATACTTTATCTCTACCAGTAGCTAATTATAATGCCCTTCTCCTTTTCTCAAACTATTTTGAATTTGAAACATTGCCAATCATTTATAAAAGACATGAAAATTTCAAAAATTAATGTAAAGCTATAGAGGAAAATAAATAATAGCTTCCCCTTTAAAAGTACAAATTTTTGAAAATGGCCCTGAAGCTATTTCACAACTTATATTACTGTCAACAATCATCCTTGGGAAATAATCCTAATTATCTTCATATTTGATCTTAAAGGAATGTTTCTTCTAATTATTTCTCACACTCACATTGATTGTCCAGGCAAAGCTGCTTACAAGAAATATATAACAACTCTCAGAATTCTCAGAATACCCAAATATCCACAAATTTACTTCCTGCAAAATAGTTGTCCCTCATGGTCTCAGTCCATTCAGGCAGCTATAACAAAATACCACAGACTGGGTAACATATACACAACATATTTTATTTCTCAAAGCACTAAGGACTGGGAAGTCCAAGATCAAGGTGCCAGCACGGTTGTGTTTGGGTGAGGGCTGTTTTCCTGGTAAGCAGACACATTTTTACCTTGTTCTTATAAGGTGAAATGGGCTGGGCTCTCTATGGAATTCCATACATGAGAAGTCCACCCACGAGACCTAAGCACCTCCCAAAAGCCTTACCTTCAGATTCCATCACATTAGAATTTCAACATTTAAATTTGGAAGGAACAAATATTCAGACCACGGCACTCATCTAGACAAAGATAAAAGGTGCCATTCCAACACACAATTTGCTTAAGAAACATCATAATAGTGAACAAGTATGTTTTGTCTCTTGTAAATATGGCACATTAATGTTAATGTTGACATGTGGAGACATGTACTTTAAAATTTAAAACTCTTAACACAAATGGCAAACATAGAAATTAATATAGTTTATTTTGCTCAGGCCACTGCAATGATGTGGATTGCTGGTTCAAGTTCATAAATGGAAAAGACCACAAATAGGATCAGTGTCAAAGAACTCATCCACGGGCCACAGCTGACTTTATTCCTTAGGCACCTCACCTTTCCAAGATACTGTCTTATCTTTTCACATAGTTATAACCCTTTCCAGTGTCTTTGACTTCTCTAGAAAGCAAGGCATCAACTTCTTTTATTAAAATACCTTTTGTTAAAAATTAATTTTTCTAAATTAATTAATTTTAGCAAAACGGGTTCACTAATCATCCGTCAAAATAATTGCCCATGAATAACTTAGACATGGGATATTACCATTGGGTTTTTTATTTTGCTATCAGGAATAGAAAAAGAGTAAAAGTACAGCAGGAAAAAAGTTCAGGAAGCTTCAGTCTCCACTGTATACAAATTTGAAAGCAAAATATTTGGTAGTCAGGTTTTTGAACAATTTCTCTTCCTTTCAGTGTTCCAGGATTATCAGGATTTGCTTGCTTTATACTTATTTTCTTTGCTTCAGTAAGCTAATATGAGATACACAGATATTAGGGTATATATGTATATGTGTGGGGTGGGAGGTGTTTGTGGGGGGGTGTGTTGGGTGTAGATAAAGTTTTTATTATCTAAGAGTAAAGTTTGCAAAAATATATGGTAAAAGTGCATTTTGTCTATAATGAGTAAGTCATACCATTAAGCAAAACAAAACACACACATTTGTTAACATCACTGGGTGTGAGACACTCAATTAAATACAAAGCACATCTCTGTGGAGAAGAACTCAGGTTACTGTTTGTAAAAACTAAGAGATTTGGGAGAAAGACAGAGTATTTGGTTGTTGTTACACTTCCATCAAAAAATCTAAAGCTACCAAAACAGGACTACATCTGATAACACATCCAGGAGCTTATGTCCCAGAGTACATCAACACTGAATGTCCCCAGATATATCAACACTGAATATTTCCCAGAATGGCACCCAGAATGAAGTGTTCTCCAGTGATAGGGTTTTAGGTCACCTTCAACTATTTTAATGAAGTATGTCAAATGTCATTGCAAAAGTCTCTGCTTACAAATGGTTTTACAAAAAACATTTTAATGTAAATTTTATAAGTAATTTATGCCCCATCCAAGTACTAACCGGCCCTACTCTGTTTAGCTTTTGAGATCAAACAAAATGGGAAGTGTTGAGAGTGGTATGACCATGAGCACACAGTGCAGCACATAGACAATGTATTGTAGAATTGTACCCCTGTCACCTCAATAGATTTAATAATAATAAAAAATAAATAATTCATTGCAAAATTGTGGATCAGTTAAAAGAAAAATGTACAGCTTACACATCAATAGTTATGTAGAAAAGAAAACAATGAGTAAATTTAATATTCATAAAGGCAAGTGTTTATTTTCAAGCCATTAATACCACTGGTAGGGAAGAAACTAACGTCCCTTATGGTTGTATCATTAAAGTAAAATGTAAAAAGTGGAGATAGAGTTCCATTGTGACTACATATTTCCAAATATATTTGATATTTTCTAAACAAAGAATGGTACATTTTATAATCACTCTTTCCTTTAATTCTTGCATAGCCCTTTAAGTAAGTGTTTATTACCCTTACTTTACAGGTAGAGAAACTAAACATAAGACAAAGCTTATTATTTACCCAAAATCACATTGCTAGAAAAAATGGTTTTGCAGTTACATCACATCTATCTACTAATATTCTGTCAAGATTATTGTTGAGATTACTTGTCATGCAGTTTTACATGTTTGTACTCTACCTTATTGCACGGAAGAGTTGAAGAAGGTAATTGAAATTCTTAAGGAATGAATCCATTTAAAATTTTTTTTTCACTTTTTTAAGGCTTTCTGGAAGAACCTATGTATTCAAAAGAGTGGAGTATTTCTGTAGAAATGTAGGATTCAGGGAATAATAATTCAATTTTGCTTTCTTCTTTCAGGATTTCCAAATAGAATTCCATATAAATAAATAGCAACTATTGAAAGATGATGAAAGGGAAGAACTGGCCAAGCTAATCTCTTAATTCTACACAATAACCAAAAAAAAAAAAAAAGATGGAGCTTGTGAATTAAGTCAGAAGTACTGAAACAATCTGTCTTTCATAGACTCTTAGTAAAGTACTTCTACTTTTAAGGCCCCATTAACCCTAGCATCCTGTCTCATCCATCCTCTGATCATCACTTTAGGGAATACAATTAGCCTAGAGGTTATGTGAGTCAGCTGGGATGAAGCCCTTCATTCACTAAAGAACATGGGAAGACCAATGGCTTGAAGTCCACTGCCCACCAGAATATTAACTTTCCTCCCTGTTGACCTGGCAAAGAGAAACTAAAGGTGGTTGCAGCCTAGAGTAACAATTTCTATATTGAGCTACAGATGCAGGTGTGTGTGAGTTTCAGTGTAATTCTAAGCTTGCAGTGTTCTATCACTGTGCTTTTATTGTATTTTAAAAAATTATTTATCTACTTTTAAAATCAGTCCTTCAGTGAAATATGAACATCCAAAAGTGGGAATTATTTCTTGCCTATCTCTGCATCTTCAGATCTAACATGAGTCCATCATTTCATAAATGTTTGTTGGGAGGAAAAAATAAAAACGAGCTAGGAAGAAGGTAAAAAAGATAAATTGGAGTTCCCTGGTGGTGTAGTGGCTTAAGGCTCCGGCGCTGGTGCTGTCAGCGCTGCAGCCTGGGTTCGATTCCCAGCCAGGGGACTATCCACATCCAAAAATAAAAAGATAAATTATTAGAAAATACACATTAATGACAGAAGATGACAAAGTCTATAGTAAAGAACTGTTCTAAGATTACAATATAGGAATTTCAAGTTACTTGATGATATATGGTATAATTACTTCACTGTTTTATGCTGAGGTAGTACTGGATCTGAGAGAGAGTTTATTGATTCATCACACATTTGAGAGTGTTTCAGGCACAGTTGTAAGCACTGGGATTTAAATGGTAAGCAAAACAGTCTGTGTCCCTACTCTGAATGAGACTTAACAAATTAACGAAGTGACATACACTATCAAGAAACGAACAAGAGAGACATCACCAAAAAATAAAGAAACATACCAACAAACAATGGTGATAAGTGCCCTAAAGGGCACTACAAATGGTAATGAGATAGTGTTCCTTTGGTGGATTGTTGAAGGATGAAGGGTCAGGGGCTGTTTTAGATGAAGTATGATGACTGAGTAGACCTCAGGAGTTAGTATCTTCTGAGCAGAAACTCAAAGCCAGAGAGCAAGAAGTGGTGCTTCCTGGGGAAGAGCTGCGTGGGTAAGAAGTAAAGGCTCTTGTGAGTAGGGCTGAGGGATCTGAAATAGGGCAAGAATACTAGAAGTAACATGGGTGATGGAGAAGAGAAACAGGATACATGGTCAGATCACAGAGGGTCATGTAGATGTAAGAAATGTAGAGGTTCATATTCACTCTGACATTTTTTATTGTTTAATTATGATTTCTCTGATCTTATAAGAAGTTTTCCTTTCACACTCATGACTTAATCCATTTATATGTCTTTGTTACTCTCTGTTGGGGACACATCCTTGGGACAGCTCTTCTATTGAGACATGTTACATAAACGCCATACATTTCAGTAAATATACTCCCCCAGCCTCAATTAGGCTATTTATCTTTGAGTGACACTCAATAACTAGCATTTTAACATATCAGGATCTGTACATGGAACTGAGGCTTTTATGGGATAAATTAATATTCAGCTACACACTTTCCCTAGAGTGTTTCATGGCAATCGTTGTTGAAATATATAAATATTTAATGCATGACAGAGACATTGGAAATTAAGGCAAGTACCTAGGTCCCACATTAGCTATAGGAAACAGTTTCACATGTAAGTTAAGACATCCCAATTTATTTGGAGAGTATTTTCTGAAATGTTGAAGATAATAACCTTCAATAGCAATGTAAACACTTGAGAGACTATAAAGAGAATGACATATTTTAAAACTAAATCTAAGTTGGTAAAATACATTTTGATATGTCCATTTTAAGTATCTGATGGAAAACTCTTGAGACAACAAACTGAAGAAATACTTTTAGCTACTGACTGCTTAGCCTGAGTCCTTTACGCTGCTTTTTCTAAGAGTCACTTTTTTGACTGCTCTTACCTGCCCATCATATGGACTCTATGGGGAAACTCGGCTGGGACAACCATCACAAATAAAAAGGGGATGAGGCTTTCATGAAAATGATCTCTTTTTTAAAAAATATTTTTGGGGAGTTCCCTGATGGTGTAGTGGCTTAAGGCTTTGGCGCTGGCGCTGTCAGTACTGCGGCCTGGGTTCGCTTCCCAGTCAGGGAGCTGCCCACATACCAAAAAGCAAAAAAATATATATATATATATTTTTGACTCTTTTCCTTTTAATATAGCTTATACACAAACATGCGATATAAAACAGTTTTGTTTTTCTTTTATAGAATTAGAACCTCACTATACATAGAACTCTGTAACTACTTTATCACTAAGTGATTTAATATGATCATTTCCCACTGTAATTAAATATTTATCAATATTATTTTAATGATTTTATAAATCCTACTTGTTATTTATCTAATTTCTTATGGCTAAATATTTAGATTTTTTTTGGTGTGTTTCTTCAAATTTTGCAATTGCATATTATACTATGTTGAGAATCTTGGCACACATCTGATGGTTTCATTAAAGCCTATCTTCAGGTATTGAATTTCTGGTTAGGATTCAGCACAGATCCATTCTAAGTACACACTGTTCAGTAAGTCTCATTTAGTTATACTAATCATGTTTCTGGCTGAAAATTAGATAGATAAACCCATAAAGCAGCATTGAAAGAGCACTTGAGAAGACAGCTAGGTCCTGCTCTACTGAGGGCTTACTCTTTAGAGACGTGACATAGATAATCATCAAAGATACATATCAACACAAGATAATTGTGCTTTGCATAATGCTACATATAATAAATCTTTTTAATCTTGATAACAATAAGAATGTCATCATCACTGTTTTGCTGATAGGGAAATTGTCCCTTAGAAAGATTAATTAAATTACCCAAAATCATACAATGAATGAGAGGTGGAATTAGGATTCAAACTAAAATCTCTCTGACTTCAAGTTTCATGCAATCTGCAGGGTCCTAGTAAAAAAAGTGGGGGAGGAGACTGATATCTCTGGGTGGCAGTCCATGTAGACTGTGAGTATAGAGTCTCTGCCAGCTCTAGTGCCATTGCAAAAAGAGGACTCAGAGTCATGACATTGCCTCCAGGTGCGGTTACCCTTGCGGTTACACCTAGTGTCTTGTCACTGTATTACAAGATGTATACCCACATGATGAAATTAGAGGTCATTTCTAGCAGCCCTTCCACCTTCCCCTCTCCTCTTCCCAAATATGTGTTTTTCTTTTAATGTGCCATAGTCTTAGAAAGCTTCTATCACCATACTAAGATCTTCTTTTATTTTTAGGTTCTGTCTCCAGAAATATTCTGTTTTACTTGATGATGAAGTGGGGTTGGAGAAAAATCCGAGCCTTAGCTATGCAACTTTTGGTAGGCTTTTTTTTTTTTCCACATAACTAAGCCTCAATTTAGAAATTGAGGAATAGAAATAAGAATAAAGTATAAGTAAGAGTAATAATAGTTTTTATGTTGTAAGAGTAAAAGTAATTATTAAATAAAGTGTTTAGAGCATGCTTAGCTAATACAGGGTTCAATTTATGTTATTATCACCATTATTAGCATTTATTGTTACCCTGAAAAATGAAAGCAAGTCTATAAAGGAATGAGACTTTGGACAGATAATGTTAGTTAGTGGAAAGCATTAGAGGAATCTGGGAGCTTAAGAACAATGTGGCAGTTTAAGACCTCAATAAACAAATCTAAACTATGGGTGGAAGGCTCAGGAAGAGATCTCAAGAGAAAAAGTAGAGGGAACTAGGCACCAATAGCTAGATGAAGTCGCCTCTCCCAAATTTTCCCAAGGCTGGTTTCTATCAAAAGAGAAAATGTTTAGACCACCTCCAAAAGGGACTAACACTTCTTTTCCAGGATTTGAAATCACTACTATCTGTCCTTGGGAAGCTGACATGGGGGACTGGGAAATGATATAGAGGGAGGCAAAGTGCTATGTGTATAAAAGACAATAGAAATAATGGCATATCCATTTATGAGACTGGGAGAAAGCTAGGGACATGATGATGAAAATGTCACAGAACACACTGTCTATAGGATAACGAACTGAGAAAGACTGAAAAATAACTAGACAATTAGATACCTGCAAAAAGTCATATGATAAGTGTAGTCAGGGGTGGTAGGGGATTTACGCAAAGGGCACTTACCAGACGTAAAAGCCAACTCACAATCAACTAAGTAACATATTTATCCTCTAGCTTGCGAGCAGTGATCTCACTATAAAATATAAAAAGAATTCAACTTGGGAAATTATCTTTCAATAGAGAGTTAAAACTGCACATGTGTTCAGTAGACACTTTCTAAAACAGGGTGGGGGGAACAAAAATAAAAAGTTAAGATGAAGGAAAGAAATAAAGAGAGAAAGATGAAAAGAAAAGGAGAAAGAAAGGAAAGAAGAAAGGTAGGGAGGGGAAGAAGAAAAGAAAAAAAGGAAGAAAGGGTCTGTATATATGCATGTATTAAATCTTGGTGAGGTTGGCTTTCAAAATTGGAGGAGTGTTTTGATAACACAACCATAATATTTGAATATATTTTACAATTCATACAGAATAACGAGATCGATATTTCCTTTCTATACTCAGTATTTAAATGAAACCCACAAATGTCATAATAAATCAAAGGGGGCCATCCCAAAAGACTTAGCTGTTCTTCTGATTGAAGTGGGGCCTGTCATTGCCAGTGGGATTTCTCTGTTAGGTCTATAGAGAGGATTGTAGTTATTGGGGCATCAGTTTATTAAAGAACTGGCTATCCTCCACTAGCTTCCTTTAGGTCAGAGGAAGTGATACATTCATAGGAAAGTGTCTTCTTGGAAATTTCTTTAAGCATATACATGTTTTACAAAAGGCTAATTACAAACATGTCAGAGTATAGGTTATTGACTATTTCAAAATAAGCTTAATAGAAAAATGCTTATCCTTGTCCTTAAATCATCTTCTAAGAGAGATGATCACAAAAATGACTTCTTTTGAGCGTTTCTGATTACAAGAAAGAAACTCACTAAAATTTCCTCAGAAAAGAGATTTTCTCATCTAGTCATGCAGAGAAATAGGATCTCAGGAATCTCATCCATGTGAAAGTTGGGCTTGAGAAAGCCAAGCATCTACGATTTAAGAAAGAAGAGGAATGTCAAGGGATTTGGACCAGATAGATGACTTGAGGACCAGGTTGGCAACTTCTGTGCTCAGTGGCAGGGGTTTGCTGATAATTTTGCTAGCATTCTACTATTAGGGCTGGCCTGAAATCCCTTTATCTATTTTCTTACTCCTGCTTTTAGCTGTTTTTCTTCTTGCTACCAATTCAGGGATTTACTTCATAATTTCTTAGAGAAAAAAATCTGATTTGCCACTTCTGTTATGAAAGAATATTACAGTAGACTCTTCATTAACTGGAACTCAAGCAACTGGCACTCTCAAGCACCTGGCAAAAAAGTAAATAAATAATACTTAAAAATGAAAATTAAAATAAAATCAATTTATAGGTGAAATATAAATTTAAAGTTGGCATACTGTGTGCCGTACTGTTAGTAAGCTCATGCTTCGTGCACCATATTTGTTTCCCACTTTCGCCAGTTCACTGTGTGTAAACATAACGTGATTCACAGGCCTGATTTCATGTGAAAAATGACTAATTTTTATGAAACAATTCTAGATTTTTAGGAAAAATATAATCTCATGATGCTATTGCATTGTCATTCGTGCTTGGAATTCTGTGAAAAGTGAAACATATGAAAATGTTGAAGAAAGTTGTGGCTAGCTGTGATGTCTGTAGAATTCTTCTTCTTCACTGACTTTGAGGGGTTTCTAATCAATAGGGCAACTGCCAGTAGCAAATTTTATGGTAAATCTGTGAGTTAATTGACTCTGCTAATGACAAAATGAAGTTGTCTCAAGATGAACTCGACAACGAGCTTTCACTGGATAAAGCTGTAACTCATACACTTAATACGGAAGATACAGAAGCTGATATGAATCAAAGAGAAATAAATGTTGCAGAGAAGAAACAGAGTGATGATGGGTGTGAGTAAGAACAAGTGTCTTGACAGAGAGCTACCACAGCATTTGAAACTGCAATAGATTTTGCAGAATAGCAACTCCTTTTCACTTCTCAGCATGTTATGCAGCTGCATATCATGGAAAACCTGACTTTACATAAGAGGCATAGGGCCTTGAAGCAAGCTGATATTCCTTTATTTTTCAAGAAAGCTGCACAGAAGTGTGCCAGTAAAGCGTCATCTGCTAATGTAGATGCAAAACAATCCATATCTACTTCTCCTGTTCCTCTCTTAACTGTATCATCAGATCCTGATAATCTTGATGCAATATCTATCCAGTAAACTCTCTATCCCTACTGTAACAGTTATAAATGTATATGTGTGTGTGTTTTTCAAGTTAATTGAAAAATTAAAAATTATGTTAATGAAGTTCATTTAGTTGAAAAGTTTATTGACTACCATTTAACTAAAATTGTACATTGCATTCACAAAGTTGTTTTTATAATAAAACTGTAATACATTAAGTTGTTTGTCTTTATTTATTCTAATTTGTTTTTAATTATTGTATTTTAATATTAATATTGGGGCAATATGAGCTTATGGTATGGTATTATATGAAGTATAATTTTAGGCCTATTTTTAATAGTAACTCTAAAGCAACCAGAAACTACATCTACCCAGCACCTACCAATCCCCAGGGGTGCCAGTTAACTGAGAGTCTGCTGTATTTAAAGAGTCTCTGTCTTTAAGAAAATTACATAGCTCAACATACATACACACAAGAAAATAAGGAAAATATTCATTGCACATAACAAAGTTGAAACTTTACATTGGTGACCCTCTTAAAAAATTGCACATAGCTCTCCCCATAAAATTCTGTAAAGAAAAAATGAAATATTAAACTGGCATTTTTAGAATCTTAGTGATTCTATAAAGATAGGATTTAAGTTATTAATGTTTATTTTTTTCCAAAGAACAACAAAAGCAGTTTGAATCTTATGTTGAGTTACTGTGAAGCAATGACAAGAAGAGGCCTGCCAAGCTGTGGGGAGGTTTGGAGGCTGCTCTGTCCTGCTCTACTCTCCACTAGGCTGACTGAAGAAAACCCCACCCTGTGTGCCTGGCCCTCAGCGTGTGCCCTGTCAGTCTCAAGCCTAGCGAAGCACAAATACCTACATGACAAGGTCTCAAAAGTCTCTCCTGGTACCATAAGCTCTAGAATGCTGAACTTTGAAACAAGAATCTGTTACATAAGAACAGATGGATATTTGGAAAATATCCATCTATGTAATATGAAAAATAGAAGCATTTATGGCTGTATATTTTCTAACTAGCCCTTGTATGCTCAGTAAAATGAGCACCACACTTTAGAGATTATTAAATACTTCCCCAAATATGACCTTATTTGGAACTAAGTAATGCTTAATAGATTTTACCCATTATTGTGGGGAGGTTGGATTATGGTCCCTGAAAGGCTTTCACTGAGGAAGCATTAATGGAACTTCTGGTGATGGTGAGATTTGGATTAGCCAAGAGAAGAAGGGAGAATGTTCTAAGAAAAAGTGTGAAAGTGGAAATTGGTTTTATAAGGATATTGAGTAAGAAGATGACAATCAGCACGGAAAAAAAAAATTGAATTAAAAGTGTCTTATGAATTCAGACTGGAATTTAGAAGAGTCCAAATGGCAAAAGGCCATTGAAATCCAAACAGATGAACTTAGAGTATAATATTTGTATTATAGATCACTGAACAGAACACTGATGTGAGAAAATTGTAAGCCATCTCATCCTTTTACAAAAGCTGGATCACTGTCTTGGTTAAGCTCCTAGATCTGGCTTAAGGGTAATATAACTGTGCTCTTCAAAATAAATACTTGTACCTGCAAGTTAAAGTGACCATAGCATGATTTTCTGAGAACCTTAAAATTATGAAGACTCAATTTCCCTAAGAATTGTTTAATTACATTCACAATATATTGTCCCATGCCTACCTAGCACAGAGTCATATGGACAGAATTCCCTAATATATTTATTTTCTTGTTCTGGCAGTTTTCCAGAAAAAGTCCAGCCATAAATGCTTCTGTTTTTCATATTGCATGGCTGGATACTTTCCAGGCAGCCCTTATATAGATTGCAGAGATATTTATAATTGTGTTATTTCTTTGATGTTGCTAAAATATTTTACTGTGTTATATTTTTGATCATAAGATATAGTCTATGTACAAAGTAAAGTGTCTAATTATGTTGGATTTTATTTAAACTTTTTATTGGTGGAGGAGAGAGTAATGTGAAGTATTTAATATTGATATGAAAAATTCAAAGGCTGCTGGAAATTGAGAGATCAGAGAAGCCCCTGGACTTTTTTATTTGAATAAAAACAAGATTTCTAACCTCTGCCCATCTGATTCTAAGTAATTGGAAGTTGTGATGGTGAAAAATAAAAAATCTAAAGTGAAATCACAACTTGGCCTCTGCCCTGGTGTTATAGCCAAGAGGCAGAGTAATCCCATCTTCTCAGTGAGTGGATTTGGAAACTCATCATGATCCTGTGTTCCTGGGGTCTGACTTGCCTTGAGGAAGAGGCTGTGGGACAGAAACTGAAGCACTATCAAATAGTCCTAGGTCAGTTTGCCATGGAACTCCTTGGGCTAAACAGAGCTCCAAGGAAGAGGGCTCCTCCACTCTCATACCTGCAAGAGCCACTGTGGTTTTGAGAGAGAACAACTCTGTGATTGGAAGCAACAGTCACCAAAAGCTCAACTCCAAACACAGAGACTCAGACATTTCCATGGGCAATGGCCATAATGAACAGCAATTAAGGAGTTTTGTTTTATATAGAACCAAGTGTGAATTACTTCCAGATTCACCTGCGGGGCCAGAGAAAAACAGGACTAGTTTCTTGGGATCCTTAAATATGTAGGTTATTATTCCCTAATAATTTGAGTGAAAGAAAAGAAGAGAGATGAGAGCAAATGAGCTTAAATTGCTGCCAATTTGGCCAATGGAAGCTTTCTGATGTTTGCTTGCATCACCACTGGGAGGCCATATTTTGTACCCCACAGTATAACATGAGGCAACACAACAAATACATTGCAAATAAACCTCAGTGACATGCACTATAATTCCATCTCACTATGTCTCAAGATTCCTGGGAACACAGGAAGATAAACTCACCAGAAGTCTAAATAAATGAAGATGTGATGTCAACAGAGTTAACTCAATAGACTATATGATGGGAAAACAAGAAGTACAAACAAAGATTTGGTGAAGGCATTATAAACTTCACTGCATTATTAGGACATAGAGATTATGTATCAAACAGTCTTAAGCATTACAAATCTGTTTCCTTGCATACTTGCATATAATGCTAGAATTTTCCCAAGAGTCATACCTTATGTTTTTTAGTCATTTATAATGAATTGAATCACTAATTTTCAAAGAGATTTTCCAGAGACATTTATATAGCTAGTTACAAAGCATCTAAGGGCTAGTTAAGTTATTCATTTTGTGGATAATTCCTTTCTTAAATCCCTTCTTAATCCTCATTGTTTACAAACGAACCAAAAGATAAATAAACTGTAGAAACCATAGAAAAATGGTTCTTATACTGCACTTTTCTAAATGTCACCTAAGTCTTGTTAACGACCCACATGGGGTTGGTGAGGGGACCTAAAAAAACTGGAATTATTTTTTCTTTGATGTGAGAGGGATTGTGCCCTCAGAATTTGTTCTTCCAGTTAAAATAGTCAACCAAAGTTCATCTGAAAGTTTTGAAAAGATGGCATCACAATTTGTGGAAGAAATGTCTGGAGTTGTGGCAAATAGCTGACTGGTTTTTCAACCATGACAATGCACCTGCCTACACTGCGTTTAGTGTCCAGGAGTTCTTGATCAAAAACATCATGACCCCAGTGCTCTCCCCTCCCTATTCACCCGATCTCACTCCAAGCAACTTTCTTTTGTTGTTGTTTTCCCGGATGAAAAAAGTTCTAAAAAGAAAACGTTTTGCTGATGTGGTAGAGGTGAAACAAAAGAAGGCAAAAGCACTAAAGGGCATCAAAATCAATGAGTTCAGAAACTCTTTTGAGCAATGAAAAAGCATCTCAGTAGGACTATTGCATCAAACAATAGGTGCACTGAAAGGTGACTGAAATTTAAACATTTAAGAATAAATTCATGATTTGTATAAAAAAATTCTGGGATATTTGAAGGTGAAATTTAAACATTTAAGAATAAATACATGATTTGTATAAAAAATTCTGGGATATTTTAGGTCTCTGCTCACATTCACCACCTCCTACTCCTGCACCCAGTTCTCCACTACTTGAAGAGATCAGACACCGTGGTCCTGGGAAAAGAATAAGGATTCTGTATTTTAATTCTTTTGCTGTGACATTCAGATACACCTGAATGAATATTTCTATCTGCTGACTATGGCATTTAAGTTTACCCTATGAGCTCAAAATAAACTTGATACATTCTTCTGTATTTTTGTGTTTTACAAGAAGGAATTACAATAGGAAATTTTTTTTTTCTTACAGGAATGAGCAATCTCTTGCCTTTATTCTATCCCTCACCCCTTCAGATAGATGACTAGAAGTGGGGCCAGTGCTTGTGGTGCCAGGAGGGAACCAGCACCTTATGTTCCCTGAAGGGAGAGGAGGACATGAAGGGCTGCCAACATTAATGGGATTGTCAGACATGTGCGGGCTAGTGACTATATAATTGTTATATTTTTATGTAATCATTTATTTTGATAAAATGTACCACCTTAATGGTATTTACTTAAAAATATAAGTACTGTAATTATTGTAAAATTGTTATTTAGTGTGAAACTGTTTCAGAATTTTTCTCCATTTACAAGACTTTTAAATATGTTTTCCTGTGGTTTGCACTATCAATAACAAAGATGTTTTGTATACAATATTGTATAACATTTTATAATAAATGTTAATGTCATCAATGACATTAGATTCTAATTTATCTATACTTAAATCTAATTGATGTCACTTAGCATGTTTGGAGTATTTTTTGCTAAAATTCAATATAATGGTAAGTTTATTACCATGTAACAAAAGTTTAAAATAAAAAAAAGTCATTTATATACAAAGCAGCTCAAAATCCTTTTATTAAATGTATAAAATAGTCAAAATATCAACTTTTTATTTTTATGGCTTTTTGACACATTTTGGAAAAAATAATCTTGAAGTCAATTAACACAGTGAAAGGGTAAATATACATTCCCAGGTGGATTCTGACACATGTATTCTCAGGACTATGCTTGGAAAAACATAGCAAGAAATGTTTAAATGGCTTTAACAGTTCTGCTATATAGTTAGTAAGAGAAGAAAGTAAGAGATTGCTCATCTTTATATTTTTGAATAAGAATATGCATATCCTTATTATCTCCAAAACCAGGTAGGAAAACTGAGGTACAAAAATTTCAGTGGTCATTAAAGTGATAAAGAGATATTCTTGTCCGTAAAAGAATGAAATTGCTGCCTGCTCTTTCTGGGGTCTACATAACTTACATAACATAAACTTTGCACACAAGAGAATGGCAAACAAGTGTAAATCATCTCTTTTGGTTGGCTATCATGAAGCACTTTCAGTGTTGTTCAAATATCATGTGGTAGTACATTCTTGATAAAAATAACAACTGCTTATCTCCTATCTTGATGCCTGTGCTCCCGTTACAGAGCATTCCACAGAATTTCTTTTAGTTTTCTGTTGTATGATTGATCAGGTTTGCTCAAGAAGAAATTATAACCTGTTTCACTAATCTGACTTTCATTCTGCTCTCTATCTGAAGGACTAGATGTTGTTGTTCCAAAAATATTGGTCCATCTTTCTGTAGTTTTCATTTTTACCCAGAGATAAGTGATTTGGAGAAAAAGAAAACAGAAGCAAAGTTTTAGAATTTCTGCTCAAGTGCCTCACGCCCTCCACTAATTATCAGCACTCGATTATTCTCTTCTTCACTAGTTAGACACTTTCTTTGCCCATGCTCCTTAAACAACACTGGTCATAACAATAATTGGGTCCATTGAGGGCTTTTAATAGCCTCATAACTCTCTGGCTGAGAGAAAACTAGGGAGAGCCTTATGTGCTTAAGCCAAGATTGTATTGGAAAATATTTCTATTATTTTTCTTTGCATTAAATCTTGGACTCCTTTTAAGGAAACATGACCTACAGCATGAGGGGTAGGTTTCATCTTTAGTAATTACTAAATTTAATATATATTTATTCATTAACTCATAAAACATAAAAGAGAATTTTTTTAGCACTAGCTCAAAAGTCTGGATATTTTCTCTCTTTTTCACTTGTCCAACAAGCCAGAAGATTTCCTATTTTTCACATCAATTTACACCATCATTTAAGCTTAAGTTTAGACAGAGGAAATGGAGAAATTTTATCAGTTGCCTAATTTAAAGATGTTCTAACATTGTATTTTGTTTAATTATTATAATTTTAGTTGAATACTTAATTAAATTAACATATCCTGAGATCAAATGATATTGCACATTGCCTGTTTCTTAAGTAAAGTCTGATGTTTGGTTAGTGAATAAAATATTCACTATTAGAATGAACCAAATTTGTAATATTCAAGTAATTGGTATACTGCTTCTATGGAATAATGCTATTTTCCAGGGCATAAAATATAGTATTTTCCTAGAAACCTCTGTGTGAAAAAAGAAAAAGATACTAGACTGCAGAAACAACAAACATGTATGCTTGTTTTTGTAATCAAAAATCAATGGTTTGTGTGCACAAGAAAAGATCACGGTGAACAGTAGAGACCAGCACAGATTCCCAAGAAGCACCCTCTGAAAAATATTCCATTAAAATTATTATATATATAATTTTGAATGTATTTCTGTGTTAAGTAGAAAATACAGTAAATCCCCAAGACCCAAGAACACAGACAAACCCCCTGCCCCCGCAAATACTGAAAGCAGAGCACACAGCTAGGAGTGGTGAGCAGGGAGTGGTGAGCAGTAAGCAACAAGGTAAGAGTGTCTACCTTTATCAGAGATGAGATCCTAGGATTAAACATAGCCTCAAAGTTGACAAACTAAACTTGAATATTTCCCATTAAGCAGAGACCTTTTAGAAGTTCCAGGATTAAGATTTTCAATTGCTCCAGGCTAATAGCATTGCCTTCCTCCTGCCAAATGCAAATATAAATCAGATCTGGAAGAAATCACCCACAAGCAGGCCTCAAGGTTGCCACAGGCTATAGTCAACACACACAGTGAAACAAGACAGTATGACTGGGGCCAGTATAAATCACAAACAATGGACTTAAATTTTAAAAACTCTTCTGAATTATCACATGCAAATTATGACATTATAACATTCTAAAGGTATAAAATAAACTTTTATGAAATGATTATGAAGTAATGATTAATGACATGAAGTTTTGAATTTTATCAATGAGAAAGGAGTAAAATACTATTTTTAAAGTCCCTATAGTTAAAAAAAATACAAAAGTACTATAACTGATATATAAGTTGAAATTAAAAAGTCAACTGCCGAGTTAAATAGTATATTAGACATAGCTAAAGAAATCATTAGAAAACTGTAAGATACATTTTAATAGATTATCCAGAATGCAGCAAAAAGAGGTGAGGATATAAACTACATAAAGTATTTTAAGAGGCATTAAAGAAAGAATAATAAAGTCTAATTTTTTTTGGTTAATTTCCCAAGAGGAGAGAATGGAAGAGAATCAATGGTTGAAGGCAAAATAGCTGAAATATTTTTTTTCAAAGCTGATAAACCATATATTCATATCTATAAGAAGCCTAACACATAAATAAAAAGGAATCCATCCACACTTACACACATTATTCTAAAACTATAATATGACAATTCCAGGACAGTATCTTGAAAGCAGTCTGTGAGGAAAAAACAGATCATCAACTAGAAATGACATTTAGATTGACAACTACTTCAGAAACAGTGAAATAATATCTTCCACTGTCCAATATGTTGAGGAAAAATATTTCTTAGCATATATGTATGTATGTATGTATATGAATATATTTATATTACAGTTTGTGTGTGTGTGTGTGTGTGTGTATGTGTGTGTGTATGAAGGCTGTCTGGAAAAAATCCAGCCATGAATGCCTCTATTTTTCATATTACATGGCTGGATACTTTCCAGAAAGCCCTTATGTGTATATACTTATATAATCATATATATAATTTTAAGAATTGACTATGAAATAAAGACATTTTTAGATAAATAAAAATACCATTTATCCTCAATACACCATACTAATAAACTTCTAAAGATTATATTACAGATAGAAGAAAAAAATTCCTGAAGAAACCTGATATACAAAAAGTAATATAAAAAAATTTAAGTAAATTTAAACATATGTTGTCTGTATAATATAAAATGAAAATGCCAAATCCATTGAATTAATTTAAAAAAGCAGAATTAAGAAATGGTGATAAGAATGAAAGTGTTTTAAGTCTTTGTTTATTTGAAGAAGATATGTGAAATTAATTTATTTTAGACCCAGTTAAAATTTCAAAAGTATTTACTGGAAGAATAGAAATAGGTAGGTAAATTACAGACTACTAGAGAGGATAAAACAGAACCAACAAGCAAGCAAACAAAAAAAGTTAAATTAAAAAAAGAACATGAAAAATTAAGACAAAAGCACAAAGTAAAATGGTAGAAACAGGTAAAAACTGTAAAAATTGATATTAAAAATCCAGTTATATTTGTGTTTAAAAGTCTCATTTAAAATACAAGAAGGTTAAATGTTTGAAAAACAAAATTTACATCAAAACAATATTCAGTTGCCTGAGAAGTGTCACTGATAAAGATTTCTTGGATCCCTATCTGTGGCTCATATAGAAATTACCTAAATTAAGTAAGAATGTTTTAAACTAAATATTATGAAAGCCTGTGTGTCAAAGGAAACATCCAAAATAATTTTTTGGTTTTTTTTGTATGTGGGTAGTTCCCTGGCTGGGCATTGAACCCAGGCCGCAGCATTGACAGCACCAGTGCTGAAGCCTTAAGCCACTACACCATCAGGGAACTCCCCATCCAAAATAATTTAGTTGACAGGTTGATTATATTTTAGAATTGCCAACTTCTTTATACCAATGGAAAAAAAAATTAAATTTCAGAAAATAACTTCTAATGCTACGATCAATAATATGTCTTCTTGAATTAATTCATCCCAAAGAGATCTGTTCTCACTTATCCCACCTTTATCCATATTTACTTCAAGAAAAACTTAATCTAACATTAAAATTTCTGATTACCATTTCCAAGAGCTTCTAACTCTTATATTTGAACAATTACAGTGAGATTTTACAAAAATAGAAATTCATGTGTTAGAATCTCTCAAATACAGAAGGAATGATCATACATCTATAGGGAGTTTTTGCTAAGTCAGACAAAGCTAGCAAACAGATAAGTCTGCAAGTATTTGGCGAACCAGAGGGATAATCTCAAATATTGGGGCTTACACCTTCTGATCAACCACCACATCATGTAGACACCAGTCTGTCTAGTCTTCAGCCCAGGTATCAGATTCCCTGTTTCCAGGTCTACGATTCAGTCTATTTGCAAACAGTCCCACAGGTAGCAAATTATTACTGGGAGCTAAGTGGGGGCTTCAATATACAAAGACCCAAAACTGGTTAATATAGTGTTTTAACACAATTCCTACCTGTGTTCAAGTGACCAAGCTTACTCTTATTAGAGAAAAAGATTGCCCATACCTGACATACACATTGGTTCACTTCAATCCACAAAATGACTTGCTAGCTTACAATATAGAAGGTTCTAAAAGCTCTGAATGATAATGATGTAGCGATCTGCAGCATTCTTTTAGATGGCAATTTGGCAATTGATACACTTTCTCTGTGCTCCACATCAGTGTCTCAGGAGGGGAGGGATCTAATCTCCAAAGTGTAAGTAAGCATTGATTCTCTAGCTCTAGATCATTTTGAACTAATTACTGTGTTTTTTCTAGCTTCATCTGAAGCTTGGTAAAACAAATACACACACCACTATAGTATATATTTCTACATTGAATTATCCACTTGTTAATTTTAGTCACTAAAATCTTATTACTGTCTGGTCATATGCCCTCTCCCATACCCTTCCACTCTTAGCACTTTGCTCCTTGTCTTTCCTAATTTATCTTTTCATTGCTCCCTGTGTCATCTTACTATTTTTGAAACCACAGTTTCACTGTATATGGCTCTATTTTACCTGCTAAATTTTGTTCTGCACATTTCATCTACTTTCCTGATTTGAGTTGGTGCTCCTTTGGTCACACTACGTCCCTTAAAGCAGCTCCATCTTCCACAACTGCCTATCTTTCAGTTAGTGGATAGTATTAATATTAACCAGCTCTTTATTCATCTCTGCTGTTGCACCCTATCATCCCTCTATCATACTCAGTCCCTGTTCACTTGAGCTCCTGTTACCCATAAGAAGCCTCTCACTTTTTGATGGACAGACTTCCTAGAGCTTGTCTTCATTCAAAACACTGTTCAGTGTTCACAGCCTTCCTCCTCCCCATCTTTGCTATCAACTCTGGTGACTTTAACATCTGTAAGATCCACACTCATTTCCGTCATATCCTTAACCTCAAACATTTTCTCCTTTCATTATTGGCAGGGACAGAGCTTGAGTCATCACATGAAACCCTTTTCTCTGACTATAATCATCTGCTTTTACTGCTATTTTCCTCATTTATTTTCACCACACTTATATGAGTCACTTTAATAACCCCAAGAGTGAGTACTACCTCACATTTTGAGCCATAGGCACCTCACGTTTTGTGCTATAGGCACCTCACTTGCCTCACCCTAGTTCCATCTAAGATTGTGTTTCATTTGGATTGTTAGTTTACTGTCCTTCTGTTTCATCCTCTAAGCAAAAACTTCACTTGAAATCAAACGAACCGACCACCTTCTCTGCTTTCTTGTCTCCTAATGAAGACAAATCACAAAACTGCTTACACTGAATTGACTAAAAGTTCAAGTTTTCCACGCTAAAGTGAGTCCTCAGTGTTATCCCTGCTTCTAAATGTAGTGGTGAGTTTATGCTACCATTTTCCACAGTGACTATTTGCAACCTCTCCTTCCCCTCTACCTGCTAGGTCTATTGGGGAGCCCCTCATTTTCCACAGGTGGTCTTGGCTCTTATTTTGTTGAAAAGTAGGAGCTTTCAGTTAGGAATTGTATCAACATCAGAACAAGAGGTCTCTATCGCCCAAATGAGAGGTCTCTACAGTAGAATTTCTTTTTCTTTCCATCTGTGCACTATCCTGTGGAAAGATAGCCATCCTTCTTCCTGTCATGGCGACTCTGGTCCACAGCATTGACAGCAACCATTCCTTGCTTTTAGTACTTTCCAGCTATTCTTACGGCCACTCCTGTGCTCCCCATACCTCTAGACTTCTGCCTGTCCTCTCTTAGCAACTCCAGTGGCAGTGCTTTCCAAGATTCCATTGTTGAACAGCTTCTCTTCCCAGTCAATAAACATTGGCTGGGTAATTCCATCTCCCTGTAATTCCAAATACCATTTTTATGCTGATGATTTCCATATTTATATTTCCTGCCTAAATCTCTTTATCTCACAATTCCTGTACCACAATTTGCTTCAATAATACTAACTTATTATAACGGGCAGCCCAAGATCTGCACATATTGTTTCTTCCATCCAGAGTCTCTTCTTTCTGTTACCCTTCCTTTAGCTTCAAAACTGTCACTTCTAAAAAGCTTCCTTTAATCTCACAGCTTTGATCACCTGGCTCCTCTATTACCACTCTTAGGAAACTGTGCATCACCTTGCTGAGGACAGGCCTTCATGTTCAGTACCTACAACAATGTCTCATTGACAAGTGACGTACCACATAGATTTTGGATGTAGTAAATAAACAAGTGAATAGATAAATTTACTAGCCATAAAACTTTTGTCTAGGCCTTTGAAATCAGCCCACAGATCACATATGTGTAAAACAGAGAAAATAATACTTTCTGACACTAAAAATGTTATTGTGTAGTTAAATAAATGAGTTAAGTCATGTAAAAGTGTTTTGTGAGTGGTAAAATTGCTTTATAGATATGGAACAAAATATGGCAAAATCATGTTTGTCTTTGTAGGAGATGAGATGTTTTTACATCATCGTAACTTACAATGACACTATCATTTCTCAAATGTCTTAATTTTGAGACTAAGTAGCCAAGTAGTTTCAAAATTAGATTATAGAATTATACAGTAATAAACTTTTATTTTATGTTTTTGCAGGGTATTAGTTGATTATTAATCTGGAAAGTTGTTCCCTACAAGTCATAGTAGGAACAATCCCAGCTGTGAATTATTCATTTTTTTGTCTTTAATAAATTTTTAAAATAACTTTCTTCAATTTTAAGAAAATCTAAACCAAATAGAATTGAAGCTCTGGAAAAAAATAATTTTTATGTTTACTAAATCACATCTATTTTATAATTTGGTAATCTTGAGAATCATTGGGATACTTTTCTAATTCTTTGTAGTTTAAATTTAATGGACCATGAATCTTAGTTTATAAACTTAACAACTTATTCTTTTGACCTTTCTATGAATCAGTTGATGCCCATACTGTTACAATCTTTGAATATAGTGTTTTCATTTTTTCTACTAAAATATCTTATGAAAAGAATATTTAAAATTAAAATTATGTATAAAAGAGAGGTGATTAGTAAATACACTATTATTTGTTATAGGAATAACAAAGTGTAAATGTGTCTATTTTAATTTAATGTTTTGAGCACTTATGATTGTTGATTAAGATACAGCTTCTTTCCTGCTAGCATTTACTAAGGAAAATTAACTTTGGTGATCTCACATAATTTATAATTTATCAAGAGAAACAAATTTATTTTTTAACTAACTACAAGTGAAATTGTACCATAGGAAAGTCATAATAAATAAAGTAATTTGGAAGGAAGAAAAATACTTCTGTCCGGAGAATTTGGAAAGGTGTTAAGAAATGGTTCCTTTTAAAATGAATTATGAAGGAAGATACAACTTGAAAACAGGTAGAAGAGCATTCAAGATATGATACTTTTTGAACTAAGGTATGATTATTTAAAAGGATGTGATATGTTTGCAAGAATGACACATAAACTGTTATGCCTAAAGCAGTAGTTCTCAAACTTTAGTGTACATAGGACAATATGGTAGGCTTGTTAAACCCAAATAGTTGATTCAGTAGGTATGGGGTGGGGCCTTAAAATTTACATTTCTAACGAGTTTCCAGGTTATTTGAATGTGATTATTCTGGTTAGACATCCACTGTACTTAATAAAAGTTGACATTCTTTACAGAATTTTAGAATATCAGGTAAGAGAAAAAATTGTTCCCAAATTACAAAGATAGTACACATCCATGCTCAGGCGTTTTTAGTTTGTTTTAGCTAATGAAGCAAAACAAGGTTGAATCTGTATTTTACAATAGATTAGAGATGGAGAACATGGAGACTATTGAAAGGAAGCCTTCCCAGTTGATAAAAAGGGATTAGATAAAAAAGACATCAAGGATACATAGATGACACAGGATAGATACCTCAGAAAGTATGAAGAGTATTTCTGAGTCTTAGCAGTGGTAGCTTGCCTACATGTGTGGCCATTCACTGAATTGAGAGGCTTAGGATCACGGCACCTCTGGACAGGTGATGGATGTACAGCAAGAGAAGGGGACTGAAAATGTGTTAGGATTAACTTGAATGTGCTGCAGCACAACCAAGGATGAGGACAAGGATTTACTAAGAAATTTATGTCCAGAAACCAAAAGAGTTGGAAGGAAAAGTTTGATGTATGTGCATGTTAGGAATAAGGGAAATTAGAAGAGAGGGTGAGATTTCCCATGGAAATGCTGTGAGCAGGAAAGGGAAGAACTAAGAAAGGAAAGCTGAAGACTACCTAAAAAGCATGGGAGGGAATCCAAGGAGGGTTGTAGGGCCTGGAACTTTCCAAATATTGATGAAACTATATTAGCATTTAACATTGAAGCAAAATAAATATTCCTGTACTTGCTACTCATTAAATATGGGGAATTTACCTGAAATCTGTCATCAATATACTTAAACATTAGCCTATTGAATGCCAACTTGTTTTTCTGAGTGTGAATTTGCTATAATGCATTTTTTTCAAAAACTCAAGCAAATTTTTACTGAGGCTAGAGAGGGAAGCAGTTCGTCAGGGCTTTTCAAGTTATAACAAGTTTTGAAATGGTTTTAAGCAGAGGATGACATCTTGAAACAATTGTATGACAAGATTACTTTGGCTCAAGAAGAGGAGAATAGATCTGGGAATATCTGATTGGATGTGGGGAGATACGTCTGCCCTAGACTACAGTGGTGGAAATAAAGACAGGAAGTGAATGAGTTGAAGAAGTAGTAATTGAATACCTAGCATTTTAATGCATCTGAGATGCGAAGAAAGGAGATGTTAAGAACTGCTTCTGAGTTTCTTGTTTGAGGTATTAGATAGAGAAGGTCTGCTCATTATAGGTGGGTATAGAGACAGAACTAAGCATTAATGTGAAATGTTTAATCTGTCTCCTAAATCTCGAAAGAAATGTTTCAGACACTAGAAGGTTATCCATGAATTTACTGCTATGAAACATTAAAAATAAAACTATCTCAGTGAATTCAGGTATGGACTTAACATATATATTCTTATTTTCATCTATTTCAGTGGAAAGTAAAACTTTAAAAAATTGCTTGACCTCTTTTACCTACTTCATTTTTCAAGAATTATGAGAAGCATAGTGGTTTTGATTAATATGAGAGATTTTAGCACCGTGCTCTAACCAACTGAGCTAACTGGCCAGTTTATACTCTGAGAGTTTTTAGAGCTGGTTTACGTATGTATAGTATAAGAAACTTTAAAAAAATGTTAAGACTAAAGTTAAAATCAATCCTTAGGATTTGTTAAGTTTTTTCTTGATGATTTGAAAATGTTCAAATGGGAGCATCTGATCCCTTCAGGAAGCCTGATGATAATAGGAGAGAATTATTCACTCAGAACAAAAGCTCCAGAATGAGTTAGGAGCAGTTGGAAGCAGATACAGTTACATTAGGTGAAGTCCTTTGATGACTGCTGGAGTTGCTCTGAGATAAAAGAGAAAATAGAGAAACTTGCGACTCCAGATGGCAGGAGATCTATTTTTAGGCCAACAGAAAGTTATATTTGATTGGGGCACTTAATAGAATGAGTAGCAGAAATGCATTGAAAAAGTAATTCATACCTGCATTTGACGGAGTTCGGCATTGAGCAGATGGGAGCAGGTGCCATGGAAACAGCCTAGGTCAGCCAGCAAGTAGGGGAAAAAAAGGGGAAAGAAGAAATATTTTTGTGACAATTTACTTTGCGATTTTGGTTTTCTTTAATCCTTGCTGATATGTTTATAAGTAAAAAACCAGAAGTAACCAATACACAGGAAATTTCATTCTCTGCTGGAGACAAATTCTAATATGCCAATTATTAAGAATTTAAGATTCATCTTTCCAAGGGGAATTTTTTAAGTTGTAATGGTGGTTAGATTTTTTAGACTAGCCAACAAAAAGCTCCTTTAACAATTGCTGATTTACTTTATTGTGAGTCTCAATTTAGGTTCCTGGAAACCAGAGATTTTGGGAAAGATGAGGAGGAGGAGGAGAAAGAGAAAAAAGGAAAGTCCTTTTGTTTTCGCAGGTGCAATTTTAAAAAATTAATTATTAATTTTTTGTTACAGTTGACATTTAATATTACTTTATATTAGTTTCAGGTGTATGCATAGTGGTTAGACATTTCTATAATTTACGCAGTGATCCACCCCATTAGGCAAGTGCTCACCTTGTACTAGGTGCGATATTTTTGAAATAGAAAAACTTAGAACCATCTCAGCTTCCAGGACCACTCTCTAAAGTTCATAGAAACAGCCAGTCGCACCACTCTGTGCTTTCTACCTATCCCAACAGGTTTAAGCATCACCTCTCTGCACCTGTCCATAGTCCCTATCTCAACAAGAGACAGAACCTGTCATTGGGGCACCACGAGAGAGCTGAGATCTGAATTGGAAGAATAGGAATCAGCTTATTAGATGTAATTTATACCAAATTTAGAATCTCAGTTCCAAATCCAGTTTTCTGATTCTGTTTACACATCAAAAACAATGTTGTAAATAATTTTAACATCACAGGATTAGAATGAAAACTTAATGGGGGAAAAAGGTAAAAATGAATTGCAAGCTGGAATAGGCAGGGTGCAAAACTTAATGTTGTTAGTGTTATCTAATTGTATATTAAGAAAAAATTTAAAAATAAATTATCTAAATGTGTGCATTTCAAAAAAGCCTCTTTTAAAAAGACTACAAGGCATATATTTGTTTGATTTTTTTAAAAAGCAAAGCAGAGTAAATATCTAGTTAATGGAAGGAACTTTAGTAATAAAATTAACTGAAGTGAAAAAAAAGTTAGGGGGGAAGGTATTTTCGGCTACTGGGACTCTGCTATGAACTATACCACTGTGGTTACTAAATGTCTCCTTGCATAAAATTGGAATGATAGTACCTCTTCTTTACCTACCTGCCAACATTATGAGAAACAGTTTATAAATGTATGTGTAAGTACTTGGCACCCTTAAGAATAACTGTGCTGTGTTATTGCTACTATTCAAGTTCATTTTACTTCAAATTTAAAATCAGCTGCCTAAAAAATTAAATGAAATATAAAATATTTTATTCTTCTTTAACATTAAATTTTGTACTTTCAATTTGGTAGTATACAATACTGCAAAGTGCTTCTGATTGTTTAACACTTATTTGTATGAGTTAGAATTTTAACCAGGGACAGGGTTGTCATCAAGCTGCATGAGAAAAATTATGCTTCTGCTAAGTGGAGCACTTAAATTCCTGTCCCATGGAACCATAGAAACTTTATTTCCAGTCTTCCTGTATACCTTTCCACATCTTAAAAAAAAGAAAGAAATAGAAAAATGATGGCATGCTTAGAAAAACCTGGTCTCTTGTGGAAAAACAGAAAATCCAAACAGGCTTGCTAGGTAATAGAACCAAAAACTGAAGGAAAAAGAGTGATTTTCCAAGATCACTAGGAGTCTGTTTTAAAGCTAAGTTGAAACAGGAAGGAAGCTGGGATTTCAAATAAGGCTTTAAAGTTAAGGATCCAATCCAAACTCTATTACCGTGCCGGTCCTATTGTGATGGTAATGACATGTTGTGTGGGAAGTAGTGGTTTTACTTGGAATGAAGAGAGAAAGAAACTTGCCATGATTGATATACCATATGAGGGTCAAACCACAAAATCACTAACTTGCTGACTGTCCAACTAAGTGAAATTAAGTTTCTGATTTTCCTAAGAATTCCAAGTTTTGCATATATATGTGTGTGTGTGTGTGTTTCTACTTTATACATTGAACAATTTTCTTTTGGGGGATGGGTGTTATAGTTACCCTTAGGTCACTTTCTTTGGGTTTCTGATAGGTCACTAATCTGAATTAGAGTTATCCATTCACCCAGTGCAATGTAAGACCACCCAAGTGGCTTTCCAAGGTTTGCACTAAATTTCCTACTTTTAGGCACAGGCTGTTAAAGGTAGCTAATGGGAGATTATATGTCACCAATCCAAGTGTTTCACAATTTGGCTTGCAATCCAAAAGAAATAAACTTGAGGTCCCGTTATTTTCAGAGATTTAATAAGACATTACCAGAACCATCAAGAGGATTAAATATATTTTTTAATATTCCATATTCATTTTAACCTTTCCAAGCAAATTAAAGTATATGAACACATTTGAAAGAGAGCCATACTAGTAGTATTTCTGAAGGATGATTTCGAGCATCCTCTCTGAGTGAAACAGAGGATAGATAGATGGTGGTAGTAGTTTTCAAAAGAACTACCACCAGCAGCCTTGCTGCTCTCAGTGGAATTAAGAAAGAAATATAAATTTAGGTCTCTCAATCCAAGGGCATTGAATTTTACCCGATACCTTATATTTCTGGGAAAATGAAAGAGCCTTCAAAGAGAAAAAATAAATTAAAGTTGCATTGTACTTTCTGGGGAAAATGGCTACGCTCCAATTGAAAATTAAAAATTACTAAATATAAAATAACTTGTCTTTCCAAAACAGGGACTTAAAATCATATCTAGAACTCTTTTAACTTTTTCCAAAATTCTTAGGAATCCCATTTTTCTTCATCAGCTCCAAAAGAACAGGGTTTTTTTTTGTTTATTTTTTTTTGTTTTGTTTTGTTCTGTTTTAGAATACACTGGTCTAGACATTTCTGAAACACCGTAAAAATTTATTTCAAAATAATTTAAAACAGACACAAATATAATGAATTACAGTGAAATACAAAAGTAAGACGTTTTTGAAAATCTAATATGTCTTTAATTTCTTTAGAGGCATGAAAAAAGGTTAAAAGAAAACTTGTTAGTCAGTTTTTAATGAAGCGAAGCAATTCTCTTGAATTTTTCAATTTTCTGTTAATGCAGTTTGAATTTTGAAAAGCTTAAAAAATGCTTAATAGTTTTTTGTTTTTTCTGTCTGGTTTATTTCACTTAGCAGGTAATCTCCAGGTCCATCCATTTTGTTGCAAATGGCAATATTTCATCTTTTCTTATAGCTGAATAATATCCCATTGTGTGTATGTATCACAGCTTCTTCATCCAGTCATCTGTCGCAGGGCACTTTGGTTGTTTCCATGTTTTGGCCACTGTGAACAGCGCTGCGATGAACATTGGGGTACATAAGTCTTTGCAGAGTAAGGTTCTCATTTTTTGGGTAGATCCCCAGAAGAGGGATTACCGGGCCATATGGTAACTCCATTCCCAATTTTCTGAGGAACCCCCACACTGCCTTCCACAGTGGTTGTACCAGTTTGCACTCCCACCAGCAGTGTACCAGAGTTCCTTTTTCTCCACATCCTCTCCAGCACTTGTTATTCCTTGTCTTGTTGATAATAGCCATTCTCACAGGTGTGAGGTGGTATCTCATTGTGGTTTTATTTGCATTTCCCTGATAGCTAATGAAGATGAGTATTTTTTCATTTGTATTTCTTCATGCTAAGCGAAATAAGCCATACAGAAAAACAAAAAACTGTTATGACTTCACTCATATGTGGAATATAAAACTGAAAGCAACAAAAAACAAACAAACAAACAAACAAATAACCCGTGGACACAATCAATAGTTTAATGTTTATTTGGGGACAAGTGGGGAGGGGAGGGGGTAGGTGAAGGGGGAGGGAGAAGGGGGAGGGGAAGCTAAATATAAGGTGATGGAAAGAGAAGTCACATTAGGTGGTGAACTTATTATACAACAAGTTGACAATGCACTTTAGAATTGTACGTCTGAAACCTATGTAATCCTTGCTAACAGATGTCACCCCATTAAGTCTAACAATAAAAATTAAAAAAAAATGCTTAATAGGATAGATCATCCTTTGCAACCAAGAGTCCTCATTTGAATCACAGAATACCGAAACTGAGTGTAGTAATCTTTTTGATGCTATCAAGGATGGGACATATTAATACTGTTTTCCACTATAAGAAAGAGGTTAATTTATTACATACAATGCATGATCTATAGGACTTAATGTTTAATATTCTGTTGGCTAAACAGAATGCCATTGTAATATGTATATTGAGGGCCTATTATTATTTAATATGTACTGCTCCTCTCTGCCTTATTTATAGTAAACCCTCAAGCTCCACATCTAGAACCTATGTCAGAAGAAAGGAATGGTGTGTTGGGAGGGCTTTAGTCACTGTAGGTCCCACCTCTCCATCCCCAGTGACATCCGTTAGCCTTCTTCTCCCCTCCCTGAACAATTTTAAAAAAACTAAGATTATTTCATTGAACTATTTTGGGGATCAATTTTATGTAAAGTTCCTGTGGTTCACAGCTTGGTACCGATGACCAGATAATTTTACTTCAAGCAATGATTTAGCCAAGTTGCAAGAAATTGAGTTTCTGTCTCTCCTGTAATTAGCAAATTGTGAGAATAAATGGTTCGCAAGTCATCATTTCCCAGTAAAAAATTATTCACAGTTCTTTATACTTCTAAAACATTACTAGTCACTTAACCACAAGAGAAAACTTCTACTTTATTGACAGATTGTATTCCTATAAAACCTATCTTGATTGATGAATTTGGTGTTGGGCATTAGAACCCTTTGTGGGGAAGAATGCTAAAGAAACTGTAACTTGAAGTATGTATAACAAATCTACTGACCCTTGAACTATGGATTCAATAAAATATATTTGTTTAAGAACCAAAATGTGAAGAGGGAAAATTTGAAGAAGGAGAAATGAATAATAAAGAATATGGTGTTTAAATTACAAGAACATTTCTACTTAATACGCTATTGTGAACACATTTGTCTACATGAACAAAAAATATTTTGTATGTAGTTGATTTGGAGATATATATCACAAAAGAAAGTATTTAAAAGAAAATTCTCACTTGGCTTTTTCTCATAGAACCCTGGGCTGTAGAAAAGATGGAGCAAAGCTACAGAAATGAGGGTGGGTGGGGAAGTGGAAACAATTCCCTATGTTAAATCTGAAATAAGAGAAAGGCTATGAATCACATTTTTAAAATATCTGAGGAAATTGTTCCAAGAAAGTGTGTGTCCACCTTGGAAAATTAACCTCCAGAGCCCATTTGAAAAGAATCAGCCAGGAAATCCAGAGTTAGACTAAAATCCCATCTTCACTCTCATGCTGATCCTACTGGAAAAGCCTTATGGAGTTTCCACTATAATGGATTTCATACCCTTCCCTGTAATCAACAAAAGAGAAAATTTCAACAAGCTCAGAAGTTTGGGTATCCTGAATTTATTAAAAGACTTCACAAAATTGCCAACCTTTCTTTTCCCATCAGATTAAATAATAGAGCAAGGAATCAACAATATATACTCTTCCAAGTAAAATTCTCTCTAGTTACAGAAGGCAGAAATTTTACTATACCATGAAGAGTCAGTTAAGGGAAAGACTCCTCAATTGCAGGTAAGCTTCCCAACGTCAGTGTACCAGGAGCTTCTTTCATGAAGATCTATTGCTGCTGTACAAATACAGTCCTACATTCTACAAGTGAGGGAATAGGATACCTAACAAACTCCACTCAGGGATCCAAGAAATATTTGTATCATTGGACTGAGGGTCTCTAGACAAATAATTTGACTTTCTAAGACACACTGTAAGTAACTGACTCTTTCTACTGTGGAACCAGCCAGGCTAAAAGCTGTGGATGACCTCACATCATTGAGAGGTCAAAAGAGAAAAGGTGTAAAAGAGGCAGTGAAATGAGAGATTTTTCAAGATACAAACAAATAATAGGATGCTCATCATATAAACACTATTTCAATTGCACTCTCATTTTACATAGAAGCACATAGTTGAAAAATTTAAGTGGACATAAATGTTAAGTTTGAATAAACTTGTATCATGTCTCATATCATCTGAAAGACTTCAGCATAAAACCATCTAATTGGATAAGAGTTTTACATCTGATGTTAGCCTAAGGTCATTGTTATCCACAATTCACAAGTATTTGGCAAATGTATTTATAACTACAGAAATAAATTTGTTAAATTGAGATTGGTGTTACAAAAACCAGATAACATGGCACCACTTAAAGAGTATTAATCTCTAATTTCTAGAGTTCATCATGTAGATTTCTATTCAGGCTTTAATTAAAATGGATTTACATCAGAAACCAAGTTTTAGAGTCAGAGTCACAGAACTAAAAGAGATTTTGAAGTTTATGAAAGAATAACTATAGCCTTAAAAAGAACATTATTTGATCTCATATAATTTATTTTCTCAGAAAAGCCATGTTTAAGGGATTAATATGTTAAGAAGCACAGGTGCCTGGTTTATGAAAATTATTTATGTGAAGTGTTAATTTGTAAATTTCATTCTCCATCACTGCAAAAACCAAGTTATTCAAGAATGGGTCAACAGACCATGACAAAAAGCAGACATTTGTTTTTTAACCTTCAATTTACTAGAATTTTCAGGTTGATAAAATGGGAACAACTAAGAATTGATTATTTTAATTTCCTTTTCCTTGGGAGAGCCTGAAATGAGGCTGTAAACATGAAACAGAAATGATCAAGAATTTTTGGAAAAAATTATTCCTAAAAATTAATTACCAATTTTGAAGCTGGAATCCAGTTTGTGGGTATACAAGGGCCGCCCTGAAAGTATCCAGCCATGTAATATGAAAAATAGAGGCATCTATGGCTAGAATTTTTCCAGGCAACCCTCATATTTTTGAAGAAAATGTACATATATAAGAACAATGTAAAATTTACTTTGCAGATTCTTATATGCCATTGAAAGTATCACCAATAATTTTCTGTATTTTTGAAAAAAATGACAAGATATAATTATTTGTGATGTGGTCTAGAGTCTTTAACACATTTTTAACACAAAATTAAAATTTTGCCAATGCATCTCTAATCCACATGTTGTTCAAGGGTCAAGTATATTTTAATTCTTCATATATTGTTTTCTCAGTAAGTGATAATTCAGATTAACCCAAATATGGACCTTTCCTGGTAAAGCATATAATGCCAATACATAGACAATGCACTGTAGAATTGTTCACCTGGAACCTATGTAATTGTTGTTAACTGATGTCACCCCAATAAGTCTAAAAATAAAAAAAAATTAAATGTCTATAAAAAATATATCACAGAAAAAAAATTGTTTTGATGCCTCAAAGACTTAACTACAGTTGCTCCTTTGTATGTGTGGGTTTTGCACCCATGGATTCAACCATTGATTAAAAATAGTATTTTTGATTCATGGTTGGGAATCTATCAACTCTATTGATTTCCTACTGTTGACTGAAAGTCTTACCAACAACATGAACAGTTGATTAACTGTTACATGCATTATGTCCTGGTTCTTACAATAAAATAGGCTAGAGTGAAGAAAATGTAATTAAGAAAACCATAAGAAAAATAAGATACATTTATAAAATTTATTGAAAAAAATATGCATATAAGTGGACCCGCACAGTTTAAACTCGTGTTGTTCAAGGATCAACTGTACGTGAGACAATAATATTAAAAGTAGAACTGGAGTAAGTAGAGTTATAATGTTCTACGACAAATATATTTGATAACAGAAGTAATTCATATTGAACTAAGTCAAATTTACATTTCATAACATTTAGGGTAAGCACTGTTATTAGTTTTTAGGACTGCCATAACAAATTACCACAAACAGGGTGGTTTAAAAATGACAGAAATTTATTCTCTTACAGCTCTGGGAGTCAATCTCCCTTTGTAGGTTCTGGGAAAGAATCCTTCCTTTCCTCTTCAAGCTTGTGGTGGCTTCTGGCAATCTTGGATGTCCCTTGGTTTGTATCTCTGCCTCTAATCTCTGCCTCTGTTGTCATATGGTGTTCTTTCTGCCCTGTATCTCTCTGTATGTCTTCCCCTTATATTATAAGGGCAAAAACTATTGAATTTAGGGCCCACTCTGATCCATACGACCTCATGTTAACTCATTACAACTAGAAAGACCCTTATTTTCAAATAAGGACACAATCTGAGGTTCTGGTTGAACATAAATTTTGGAGGGACACTATCTAACCCATTAAAGCCCTAAAAGAAAAGGAAAAATACATAACAAAAAAGCTAATAAAGAAAATATAAGGTGATGGAAAGAGAAGTCACATTAGGTGGTGAACTTATTATACATCAAGTTGACAATGCACTGTAGAATTGTATGCCTGAAACCTATGTAATCCTTGCTAACAGATGTCACCCCAATAAGTCTAACAATAAAAATGAATTAAAAAAAAAAAGAAAAGAAAATATGAAATATAAACTACTGGTTAATACAAAAGAAATAAAGAGAGGAAATTAAAAGGAACATTGAACAAGTGGACAAACAAGAAATAAATGATAAGAAATGGGATTAAAACCAAAATATATCAGTAATTGGATCAAATGGAAATTGACTAAATACTCTCATTTGACAAACAAAGATTTTCAGACAAGGTGAAAACACAATTACATATAGAATAAATTATATCAAATAACATCATTAAGGTAAAAACTATGGTTAGTGGAGTTACATGAACTGTAAGAATATACAACATTTGAAGATAAAAAAATAACATACTATTTAAACACTAATCAGAAGAAAGTTAATGTGCTATAATAATGTCAGACAAAATAGCCTTTAAAACAACAAGCATTATTTGAGATAGCAATATATTTCATAATGATGAATTGATTCAAGTCACTAGAAAGATATAGCAATTCTAAGTTCATAGGCATATAATAATATAACCTCAAATATGTGAAGTAAAATTTAAAACACCTTTAAGACTTAGAGACAAATTAACAATCAATCTCATAACCATCAGGAAAAAGCAGACAAAAATATCAGTAAAGATATAAAAAGCATGAAAAATACAATTAACAAACTTGAACAGATGGACATTTATAGAACACTACAACCAATCATTACATTATATTTATTTTTTTCAAGTGCACTTGAAATGTTCACCAAAACTGACCAGTTGCAGAGTCATAGCATTAATAAAAAAATTTCAGAGTATTGAACTTGTCTATAAAGTATTATTTGAATACAGTAAAATTAAATATATCAACATAAAAAGATAATTTAAAAATCCCTGTTTAGAAATTTAACAATAGGCTTATAAATAATTCATGATTCAATTAAAAAACTCCAAGTAACCTATGTAATTTTTACTAAACAATGTCACCCCAATAAATACAAGTAGAAGTTAAGTAATATTTTGAAATAAAATAAATGATAACACAAACATGACATAAAATTTATGGAATACAGCTAAATTATACTTAGAGGAAAATATATTGCTTTACTTATTGTCATACATCACTCAATTTTAAAAACCAAATTCAATGAAGAAGAAAGGAGAAAGAGAGGAAGAAAAAATAGAGGGAAGAAACAAGCAGAAATTAATAAACTAGAAAACAATAGAAGGAAGTATCAAAAGGCTAGTAAATTAATAAATTTCTGAAACTTCGGCAAGATTGATAATAAGATAGAAAACACAAATTACCAATATTAGAGATTAAAAGAGGACTATTACCAGATCCCAGTGATACTTAAAAATAAGAAGAGGATTTACTCTTTTTTTTTTTTGCTAATGAAATTGAAAAGATTAAAAAGTGGCAAGTTTCTAGAAAAACACAAACCCAAAATTGTCAGAAAAAAATAGAAAATCTGTGTAATTCTATTAATATACCTATTAAAGAAATTTAATCTGTAATTTAAAACTTTCCTACAAAGAAATTCAAGGTCCAGATGGCATCACCAGTGAATTTATCCAAATTTTACAAAAACAGAAAATAGAAAAAGAGAGAACACTTCTAATTCATTTTATAAGGCCAACATAACCTTGATACAGAAACCTGAAAGGACTTCAACAAGAGAGAAAAATGCAAGGCAATGTTTATCATGAGTGTATTATAGTTGCAATGTCTTACTATAAACAACAGTAAAGCGAATCATACTATATATAAAAGGGAACAATATTATGACTCAGAAGTATTAATCTAATGATATAAGTTTCATTTATTATTTGGTCAATTGATGTACTTATCACATTCAGTATATAAAGAGGAGGAATCATACAATCATATCTATAAGGGGATCAAATTTAACAACTATTCACGATTTAGAGGAAATAATCTCTTAGCAAACTAGAAGCAGAAGGGAATTTTGATAATTGATTAAAAAAATGCTACAAGACCCTATAGCTAATATTAAACTTAATAGTAAAATATTCAAAATTTTCTCATGGAGTCAATAATAGAACAATGATACTCTAAACACCACTTCTATTCAACATCATTCTAAATAATCTAATTAGTACAAGAAACAAGACAAAGAAGTAAAAGGTATAAAAAAGAGAGAAAGAAAACCATTATTTGTAAACAATAATTTGAATATAGAAAATATAAATTATTTCGTTTGGTAAGAGAATACAAGCTTGCTGAACACAATATTCAAAAATTAATAACATTTTCAAATAAACATCTTAAATAGACAATTAGAAAATGTAATTTAAAGACAACATTAAAACTTATATGACATCACTAAATAATAAATATTAGGAATAAATTTAACAAAAATTTTGAAAAACCTCCAATAGGAAATCACAAAACATAATCGAGAGACAGTAAAAAAATATATATTTAAACAAATAAAATCAATGTAATCTATGAATCAGAAAACATGCCAAATATCCTGAAATTAATCTATAAATTCAGTGCAATCCCAATCAAAATCTCAGCATCTTTATTTTAAAGAAAATTGCCAAATTAATTCTAATTTTATATAGAAATGCAATGCAGTGGCAAAATGTGAACCAAAATTGACTCACAATCAGCCCAGATATTCTAGAAGTAAAAAGCTTTATATTAACATATATTAAAATTAATATAAAGTAATATTGAAAACAGTGCAGTACTAGTGCAAGGTTACACATATACACTAGTAGAAACAAATAGAGAATCTAGGAGACCTACCCATATGTGATAAAAATGGGATTTCAGAGTAAAAAAACAGTCTTTTCGATAAATGATAGTTGGTCAATTAAAATTCCACATAGAAAAAAAAAAGGTTCTTAATCATTATCACAAATTATGAACAAAAAATCAATATAAATAATTGCTTATTGAAAAGTGAAAGGTAAAAAATTCAGCTTCTAGAAAATAACAGAAGTTTATTTTAAACTCTTAGAAAAGCAAAAATTTCTTAAACAGAACATGAAAAGTAGTACACATAAAAAAATTGATGTGAGATGGTAAAAACTACTATTAATACGAACTACTATTTATCAAAAGACACAGTTAAGAGAGTAAATAGGCAAGCCATGAATGGCTACAAAATATCAGCACTGTGTATATACAATAACAGACTCATAATTAGTATATATAAACAACTATAAGTCAATTAGAAAAATGCAGACAACTCAATTTTAAAATGTACTAAGTAATACGCACATTTTTTTAAGCACTAAGGAGTATTAGAAATATTCTCTTGACAAAAGAGGATATTTAGTTTGCTAATAAATATCTGAAAAGTTGCTCAAACTCAGATATAAGGCAAATTAAAAGTAAAACGTAAGATGCTATTACATTGCTATTAGAATGACTGAAATTTTAAAAATTAGCAATCCAACATGTTGAGGAGGTCAGAGCAACTTGAAATCTTATAAACTGCTGTTTGGAATGTAAATTGTATTGACCACTTAGAAAATTGAAAGTACTAAGATTAAATATAAACGTGACCCAACAATCCCACCTATAGATATATACCCAACAGAAAAGTCTGTAAAACACACTAAAAAATTATGTAGAAGAATGTTTGTAACAAAACTACTTGTGACAGCTAAAAATCTAAAAGAAAAATGTCTATTCAGGCAGGTCCTCTGCAATTTTTAAATTGGATTGTTTTTCTGTTGTTGAGTTTTATGAGTTCATTTTTTAAATTAAATGTATTGAGGTTACAGTGGTTAGTAAAATTATATAGGTTTCAAGTGTACAATTCTATAATACATCATCTATATATTGCATTGTGTGTTCACAACCCAAAGTCATATCTCCTCTGTTTCTATATATTTGATCCCCTTTATCCTCTTCTACCACCCCCACCTTTATCCTCTGATAACCACTCAAATGCCATCTTAGTTTTGTTTCTTTGTGTTGTTAGTTTGTTGCTTTCAGTTTTATATCCCACATGTGAATAAAATCATGTGTTTTTTTTATTTTTTCTTCATGACTTGTTTCACTTAGCAGGATAATCTCAAGATCCATCCATGTTATCAAAAATGGCAGTATTTCTCCTTTTCTTATGGCCAAGTAATATTCCATTGTATATACATACCCCATTTTTTTAAATTCATTTTTATTGTTAGACTTATTGGGGTGACATCTGTTAGCAAGGATTACATAGGTTTCAGGCATACAATTCTACAGTGCATTGTCAACTTGATGTATAATAAGGTCACCACCTAATGTGACTTCTCTTTCCATCACCTTATATTTAGCTTCCCCCCCCTCTTCTCCCACCCCCTCCCCTTTCTTCCCTCCCTAACCCACTCGTCCCCAAATAAACATTAAACTATTGATTGTGTCCATGGGTTATTTGTTTGTTCATTTCTTTTTTCTTTGCTTTCAGTTTTATATTCCGCATATGAGTGAAGTCATACAGTTCTTTGTTGTTTCTGTCTGGCTTATTTCATTAAGCATGATGATCTCCAGGTACATCCATTTTGTTGCAAATGGCAATATTTCATCTTTTCTTACAGCTGAGTAATATTCCATTGTGTATATGTACCACAGCTTCTTTATCCAGTCATCTGTCGAGGGCACTTTGGTTGTTTCCATGTTTTGGCCACGGTGAACAGTGCTGCGATGAACATTGGGGTACATAAGTCTTTGCAGACAAAGGTTTTCAAGTCTTTTGGGTAGATCCCCAGAAGGGGGATTGCTGGGTCACATGGTAACTCCATTCCCAATTTTCTGAGGAACCTCCACACTGCCTTCCATAGTGGTTGTACCAGTTTGCACTCCCACCAGCAGTGACGTACCACATTTTTAACCAGTCATCTATAGAAGGACACTTCATTTGTTTCCATGTCTTGGCCACTGTGAATAATGCTACAATGAACATAGGGATATATATATATATCTCGACCATTTGTATATCTTCTTGAGAGAAGTAACTGTTCATTTCCTCTGACGACTTTTTAATCTATTTTTTAAAATTGTATGAGTTCCTTATACATTTTGGATATTAACCCCTTGTCAAATGTGTTGTTTGCAAATATCTTCTCCCATTAGGTTGGTTGTGTCTTTGTTTTGTTGATAGTTTTTTTGTTTTTCTTAAATGGCCAATAGATATATGAAAATACACTCAACTTCACTAGCTATTAGGAAAACACAAATCAAAACCACAATGAAACATCAACTCAAACCTCTTAGAATGGCCATTATCACCAAGACAAGTAGTGATGGAGAGGATGTGCAGTAAAAGGAACCCTTATACACTGCTGGTAGAAATGTAAACTGGTACAGTTACTATAAAAAATGATATGGAGGGAGCTCAAAAAATTATGAATGACTCAGCAATCTCTTTTCTAGGTATCTAGCCAAAAAATCTGAAAATTTTTTTCTGTAATGAGATATGTACTCCAAAGTTCGTTACGGCATATTCATGGTGGCCAGGACATGGAAACAACCAAAGTGTCCTTTGATAAATGATTAAATAAAGAAAATGTGGTACATATATTAATAAAATATTACTTGACCATAAAAATGATGAAATACTGCCATTTTCAGCAACATGGATGGATCTTGAGATTATCATGCTAAGAAAAATAAGACAGACAGAAAAAGTCAAGAACCATATGATTTTATTCACACATGGGATGTAAAACTGAAAGCAACAAAGAAGGCAAACAAACAAACAAACAAAAACTCATAGACATAGACAACAGTTTAGTGGTTACCAGAGGGTAGAAGAGGGTAATGGAGTTCAAATATATGGTAATGAAAGGAGATTTGATTTTGGGTTGTGAACACACAATGCACTATGTAGATGATGTACTACAGAATTACACTTGAAACATGTATCATTTTACTAATTAATGTCACCCCAATGAATTTAATAAAAAATACTGTTCTTGTAAAAGTAAAATGGATAAATAAACTGTGGAATTCATATAATGAAATACTTGACAACAATGAAAACTAATAAATTACCACTAAACCTAACAATGTGCATGAATTTCCCAAACATAATGTTGAAAAGAAATGGCAGATACAAAAGAATGCATAATGAATAATTTTATATAAATGTTTAAAAAAGGAAGAACAGTTTTATTGCATTAGAATTGAAGATAATGGTTATTTGCGGGAGGAGAGGGTATAATGACTGGGAGGTTTTTGTGCATGATGGTTGTGTTCTATTTCTTGTTCTGATTGATGCTTACTCAGCTATCTTCCCTTGAAAATTCAAAAGCTGCACACATTTAGTTTATACACTTCTTATTTTTTTTATTTTGAGGTGAAACAAAGAGACAGTTTATTGAAGAGATAGTACACTCAAAAGAGGTAGGAGTGGGCTCGAGCAAGGAGAGTGACTCAAGAGCCCCTATACACTTCTTAACATATTTCACAGTTCAACAAAAAGTTTACTTAAAAATAAAAGTTAAATTCATAAAGAAGGAATATATTTTTATACTTCTACCACCTTCCCAAATCATTAAACAGTCTGGAGCTAAGTAGACCTGCTTTGTTTTGTTTTGTTTTATTTTTCTTATACTCATTCTTTTAAAAGTTGCTGTAGGTCTTAAAGAAAATATACTCCTTGAGCTTTGAAAATGAAAGGTAACATCATTTGCACAATTGTTGAGGAATCAATCCAATTAAAAATGAAATGAAGTCTTCTCATTTGGTTTCACTTTTCTACCTTCACAACTACCATGGTTTTCCCTGGCTAGCTATTCAGTATTCTGCCAATTCTGGTTCTGCAGCCCAATTAACGTGTTTTCTTTTTTAGTTGAAACTCAGATCCATCCTAAGTAGACTTACTCTACTGAGTATGCCCAAAATCCTTGAGAAAGGATGCTGGGAGGTGATGACTTTTTGTCCTGTATTTATTTGTCATTTTTTCTTAGGTGCATGGTAGAAAGTCTAGTGATGAGAAAGGATGGCTTTTAAAGAAGTTTCAGGTCTGGGTTAATTCACTATCAAAGACTAAATATTACTAATTAGTGTCTAACATACATTGTATTGTAGGAAAAGAATGTAGTTTGTATTGTTACTCTCTTGAACTATGTTCTCAAACATTTTGGTCTTAGAACCCCTTAAAAGTTACAGAAGACTTCCAAGGAGATTTGTTTTATGTGGCTTATATCCATTGATATTTACCATATTAGAAACAAACTGAAACATATTATATATATGAGGTCTCTCTAGAAAGTATCCAGCCATGTAATATGAAAAATAGAAAAATTTATGGCTGAATTTTTTCCATATAACCCTCGTAAACAGTCGTATATCTGTATATATAAATTATTTAAAATAGCAATAATATACTACATCTCAACATATTTTAATAGAAAATTATTATGCTTTTCAAAACAAAAAATAAGTGAAAAGGGTAGTATTTTTTTTTTTTTCGTTTTACATTTTTGCAAACCTCCTTAATGTCTGGCTTGATAGAAAACAGTTGGATTCTCACATCTGCTTCTGCATTCACTCTGTTGAGAGGAATATGTCATGAAGCTTTTGGAAAACTTCACTGTGTCCACATAAGAGACTGAAAGTGAAAAAAGGCAAATAACATCAGATATTATGCAAATGGTTTTGATCTTCAGGACTCCTTAAAAGATCTTGGGGACCCCAAGAAATCCCCAGACCAGATTTCGTCTACTAGATTTAGTCAATTTTTGTAAATGTTCATGCACTCTTGAAGAAAAACAAAGGATTTTGTATGAAATTATACCTGTATTGCAATTAATACATGTAATAACAATAATTTTAATATAATATAATATAATATAATATGAATACTTTTATAGATTATAAATATAAATCAACAGTCAGCAAACTATGGCCTGTTTTCATATAGCCTTTGAGTTAATTATGGATTTATATTTTTAAAGGATTATTAAAACATATAAATACACACATACAGTCACACAGTGAAGAATACGTAATAGAATCCATACATGGCATGCAAAGCCTAAAATATTTGCTATCTGGCTTTTCACAGAAAAAATTTGTCTACCCATAAATAAAAAAAGTACCAGTTGTAGTTCTCATATTAGACATAGCCATATATATATATATATATATATATATTTTTTTTTTTTTTTTCCTGCTTGGCAATTTAAAAATAAAATCAAGTTTGTTAAAACTTCCCAGTATGAAGATGAATTTTAATGGTATTTTTAAAAATTTTGATTTTCATATGTTTAGGTAAGTAGAGGTTATAATTTTAACTTATTCTTAAATTTTATTTCTTCTGATTTTAGCATTGCCACTTAGTATTTTTATCCATCAGTTGTTGTTAATGTATCTTCAGTAAAATATATGTTGTTGGATTGTGCATTATATTTTTATACAATCTTAGAGTATTTGACTTTAAGTCAGTTTATTTGGTTCATTTTCATTTGTTTTATAAGTAATATTTGCTCTTTCTTTAGTGATTGTACTCTATTTTTCTTTTTCATTTCTTTTTTAAAATTTACTTTATAATGTGAGCTTTCTGCAATGCATATTCTTTGGTTTTATTAATATTTTACTAATTTGTAAGGCATATGGACCACTATAATACAATTAGTGATTACTAATATCCATACCAATATTTGAAGCATCAATGGGAAAAATATAATGATCTATTCAAGGAGCCCAACCAAGTAAATGAAAAATAAAAATAGCAAAGCTCCCCTTTATTGTGTCAGGGTGTGTGTAATTCATTGCATAAATTAGTTTATTTAATCTTCACAAAATCCTGTGAGCTCATGGGGCTTAAAAAAATCATCCCCATTCACTCTTCCAATGAGTAGGAGACATGGAAGTCAAACCACATTCTGGCAGTGAAGCCCAATCAGTAACCAGGGTAATTTAGCTTGGTTCTCACTAACCTGGTCAGTCTGTCCTCCTTTATTGCAGTCTTGTCTCACATTCAGGCCACTGTAGAAGCAGCTGCAATGGACTGTGTCTGTAAGGGCCATCGTTTCCTTGGAAGCACTGTGGATTCCATAGAGGTATTAAACATATTCACAAAGTTCCCCAGAAAACGTGGGAGGAAGCTCTAAGGTTTTAAATCTGATGGGGTCCAGAGAGGATGGTTATTCTGAGTCTCAACTCGTAATTATCCTTTAAACTCCAAATTCAAGCTATATGCTTATGTGGCCCAAGCCACCTTATTGACCCATATTAAGAGGGCCTTATTGACCCTCTTAGAACTAAGGTATTCAAATTTGTGATATCTACCTATATCCAAAGTCTCTGTTTCTAATAGCTTTCTATTTGTTTTATAATGTCTAGTTGTTCCACCTTTCTCTTTTAGACCATAAACTTCTTAGCACTCAAATAGGCTTTTTTAGAAAATAAAAATTCTAGAGCATTTTAAATTCACACAGAGCCAAATATTTTATAAATGCTCTTGTCTGACTACTCCTTATAACTTTTTAGATAATAAGAAATAAATGCAGGGGGTTCCCTGGTGATGTAGTGGTTAGACTTCAGTACTCTCAACACTGCAGCCTGGGTTCGATTCCCAGTCAGGGAGCTACCGCCCCCAAATAAAAGAAATAAATGCTGTTAATATATCGTTTGAATTTTATCTAAAGTCATCTCAAAAGATAATAAGACATATTATCATATTATGTCACTTACATTATTTGTCATCCACTTAAATTATATATATATAACTTTCTCAAAGCAGCCTACACTCAGTGTTGATCCAGGCAGATCTTTTAATGGGATGGGTGAAAAGTCACCTGAGAGGTGCTGACTCACATAGTGGGTCCCAGCAGAAGGCTGGCATGACCCAGCAGTGAGGGAGATGGAAGGCATTGACCACCCAGTGAAAGCAGCTCCTGAGCCTCTGAATGTCTTCTTTGTCCAAGAAGTCTGCATCTGGCCAGTCTTCTAGGCAGCCTTGCCCTGTGTAAACACAGCAAGGGGGGTTTTTGGCTAATGGTCTCCAGGCTATGGCACTCTTTGTCCTACTTGATGAGAATAAAATTTGAGGCTTACCTGTACAAAAGAGTATGGAACTTTAGATAATATATTGTGGCTAAGAAGTTGCTCCTATTTCAAAAAAGACAGCAAAGACTGGTAGGAAATAGCTGCAGGGTGCGGTTAGCTTGAATCTCACTCCTGATACTTACTAGCTGAGATCTCCCTGTGATTCAGTTTCTCCACCTACAAAATGAAATGAAATAATAGTATCTCCCTCACAAGGTTGTTGTGAGGATTAAATGAGTTAACAACATGTAAATGACTTTTTGACAGTGTAGTGAACATTTAGTACAAGGTAGTCACGTTGTTATCTTCATTTCTATTATACCTTTACTGTTTCTTCACCTCCCCTTTTTCTCTTCCTTCTGTCTGTTCCTTTGCTTAATTGTTTTAGTTATTTAATTTTTTTCACTTTTTTTTGTGTGTTTGTTTGGTTGGTTCCTTGAGTGTGGATCGAACCCAGGCCACGGCAATGAGAGGGCGAAGCCTAGCCACTACTCCACCAGGGAACCCCCCTAGTTACTTAATTTTTTATGTTAGTTTTATAAGCTACCTTGTATCCTTTAAGAACAAAAAGTTTCAGAAGTACATTTTTATGATAAATGAAAGAAAAAAGAAATGGAAGGACATGGGAATGGAATGAGATGGAAGAGAAAAGAAAAAGCAAGGAATTGTGTATGAAATTATTCAGGGCAGAACTTACACCCATTCTTTATTTTAAGACAGGGTTGTCTAATCTTTTGACTTCTCTGGGCCACATTGGAAGAAAAAAGTGATCTTGAAATACACCAACAATAGTTGATGAGCTTAAAAAAAAATGGTCCAAAAAAAAAAATCAATGTTTTAAGAAAGTTTATCAATTTATGTTAGGCCACTTTGAAAGCTGTCCTGGACCTCTTGAAGCCCGCGGGCCATGGATTTAACAAGCTTGATTTAAGATCTCTAGCTTTTTAATCTAAACTTTCCAGCCCCCTCATCACTCCTGGAAAGAAGTAAGTGTGGTTTTTTGATCACAGAGCTCTGTCTCTTGAACATTTCTTTTGTGTCTGGCTATAGTGCCCTGTCTTTGCCTGCCCCCATAGGCCACACTTGGTGTATACATAGTCACTCCGCCATCTGAAATTGAGGAAGAATTCTTCACTCTTTCAGAATGATTGTTGCATAACATTGGGAAGTTATCACTCATCAGATTTGGTTTGTGAGATGAAACAAAGACACCATTGCTTCTTTTCCACTATCCCAGGAATCCTTCCCTCCTCTGGGCTTTCTTGATGGCATGAGTATATTACATACCTTTGGTAGGTGGCTCATGATTCTCCCTGAACATTTGACTAAATTGTAGTATAGCTGGAGTAGGGTTGAATTGCCCGCATTATCGGGAAGTAGCTCCTTAGATACAATGAATTAAATGTTTAAATAACTTGAGTATTTGTGCCTTGTTTCTTTCTACAACAGATTCAAGTGTGCTGGTTAATTATTGCTAATAAGTATTTGGAAACTAGCTTACTATTTTTCCCCAAATAAGCATAAATATAATTATTTATCCTTTGGAAAGGAGAGTCTTGGAATAAAGAGAGTACAATTCATTAATAAATATGACATGACTGATAATCCTGACATATTTTAGGTTGAACACTCCATGGGGCTTTGGAGTCATGGATACCAGGACCCCAGGAGTAAAAACTACTTGATTTTAGGAGCCAGTTGGCAAGCATCACACTATGCATGATCTGATGGGGGCAGCTAACATTTAGCAGTGTGGAAATGAGCCAAAGGACTCAGGAGCTGTTTTCCTTTTGCTGTGTGACTACTAGCCAATCATTCAATCTTTCTACCTCAATCTTCTGTAAAAGGAGGGAGATACTCAAAGAAATCACTAAGAAACCTTCCTTTCTGTGATTTGACCCTTATAAATTCCACATTTCAATTTAATAATATATCTGTTAAATTGATTGACATTTTAAAAGAGATACTTGAAACTTTTTCTGAGCACCTCTTCTCTTAATTTCCAAATCTGTAACAGTTTTAACTCTAAGAATAGAATGTGGCATTAAAATGAGCTGTATACTTTACTGCATTTAGATGGGAATCTTATAGTGGCTTAATTTGCCTATGTGACTAGATACTTAGTGCTTTAATTTCAGTGCAATAATTTATTCATTGTAGTCAATGATGAGACAAGTGTGTATGTGATTTTTTAAATTACGGTCATAGAGACACCATTCCAACTGAGCTCTGCTTCCTACCAAGAGGCCGTATTCATTTTTCTTGCAAGATTATACATGAACAATGGTTATTGAAACAAGTGAACTCACAGTGTCCCTAAAAATAGATACAGGTGTATTTTATCTACACATTAGCAATTTTTCTTACAGGCATTAACTCAGAGTAGTATTTGATCCTTTGAAAAGTTTCTTAATTTGGTTCTCTTTCAAATTATCCTCAAGAGAAAATACCAGCAATACCAGGATGGCTGCAGAATTAACTCAAACATAGTATGGCTCTTTCCCCTCCTGTAACTACCATTTGCTAACTTCCCAATAATGCTTTGCACCCACCCTCCACCCACCTGCACCCTTGCATATGATCTGTCTTAGTCATTTGACACTACATACAAGAATCAGTATACTAGCACCTTGATTAATGTTCACAGATCCATAGTAGAATATACTTATTTTTTTCCAGCAAATTTTCAGGTTGCTTAAGGTCAAATCCACTTCAGTGCAAAAGGTAATACATCTTACTTAAGATAATTAAATAATCCATTGCTGTGTCAAGATTTGATTTGATTTCTCAAATTGAATTCTAATATGGGGAAGGACCACAAAGAAGAGGTCATTGTTTAAAGGGTACAAGATGAGTTAGTGAAAAAAATTGGGAATTTATAATCTTTGATCCAGAAGCTAAAAAATCTCTAAAAGGTAGAAGTAATTCTCCACTGGAAAAGTTAATTCTCCATTAGTGAATAACAAAAGAGATTTGGGAAAGATTAATTTTTCTAGAGGGTTTCAGTTTCTACAATTTAACATATAGTATCACAAAAATGCAAAAATAAATGTGTGCATACACATGTATAAGCATATACAGGGCAATAAGAACTATAGCAAATACATCACACAATAATTGTGTTTTCATATATTAAGCAGCAAACATTTTAAAGAAAAAAATTATGCCTTATTTGATTTTTCTATCCCTGGATTCTATCCTGATGACTGTAAATGGCAGTCAAAGAATATATGATATTGGCCAAATAAATAATAATAACAATAAGTAAGCATTATAATCACATGCCATTACTTTATTTAATAGTAACTGAAGTGCCACAAGGTATGCATTTTTAGTATCCTTATTTTGTGGAAAAGAAAACTGAAATTTGAAATAATTCACTTGTCTGAGGTCTGCTCTCAGAACCCTCATTCACATAGGCCACTAAGATAACCTTTCAATGGACTTTCATAAAAACACAAAAACCAAATCATTCACATTTTCCAAATAATTTTCTTACAGTTATTAGAAATTGATGACTTTTACTATTTTCATTTTAAAGGTCTGGTAGTAGAGGCAAAAAAGTAACTAAATAAATTCTATAGACAATCTGTTCAAAGAGTAGGTGGAGAAGAATATCGTTTTATAAGCTTTGCCTCAATGCTCATCCCATGGGATTTAAATGTGATGAGTATGTCTTTCCAGCCATTTCTTTTCTTTACAGAAATAAAAATCTTTCCATAAAATGTTTCTGCTAGGTATTCTGTAGACTTGTGCCATTTAAAAATGATACATTCTGTCATCTGCAGATAATTATAAATTGTTCTTTAAATTTCTGGTTAGAAATTCATATTTGTAAATGAAATGAATATTGACCTTTGAAATTTACTTTCTAATTATAATCACATTCACATTCTGAAAAGTATTAAAATGCAAAAAAGAATAAAAAGGTAGGAAAAAAACAGATTATAATTCTTTCAATTTGTTGGAAATTAAACCTTCAATGGAAAAGGAGGAATTCTGGAAGTAAAGATATGGATACTTCTTTTTCTTTTGTTTATTTTGTTTTGTTTTTGTCTGGAGAGATGGAAGAACCAAATAAATAAATGGAATTCAAAGAAGCTTATATTACACATGAAATCAAGAGTCAGAGGATGAGGGCAATGAATGTCATTACATGCAAATGAGTTTGGGGGGTTTCGTGGAATCTAAGCCCTGCTCTTAGCCAACATCATCAACAGTGACCAGACAAACAGTGACCAGAGAAATAGTCAGAATTGACTATTGTGTGCTAGAAATGCCTCTCCTAGTACAGCACTTTGAAATCCACAAATCATTTATCTTATTTTATCCTCAGGGCCATTCTGTGAAATGGAAGTTATCCTTCTAGAAATAAGAACATTGAATCTCAGAGAGGTTAAATGACTTTACCAAAGCCACAAGACTGACAAATGACAAAATCAGGACCACAAACTAGGTCTTCTGATCCATAAAGTAGTGCTTATTTTGTAAGATTTGGCTGTTTCCATGTAATGATAATGTGATGATCACAATCATGATAAAGTTAACATTCATTGAGCTTTTATTATGTGCTCAGCAGTGTCTAAATGTTTTCCTTGCATTCATTCGTTTAACCACATGATGTAATAATTCCCTAAATATTCAAAGAATAATAATCTTTTTGCACTGACAAATCTGTATTTCCCTTTGGCACTGTGTAAAGCTATCACCTTCACGGTTTTGGAATCCAGAGAATTTATGGTAGATTGTGTAAAAAGCTAGACAGAATCATGGAAGAAGCAGATGGCCACCCTCAGGCCTAGAAAGGAGAAAATGGACCCTGACTAGGATCACAAATCAGTATTATTTCATAAAATAAAAAAGTCTGATACTGTTTCCCTGACTCAGACACATTCTAAACCAAGTAAACCTCGTACTTTTCCCATCTTTTTCTAATTTGCTTCTTTCAGGAAGTATAGTTGTTTTTTAATTTGATTATATAGAGTCAGATTGCAGAGAATTAGTACTATTTCATTACTTTAAAATTCTGGTGCAGTTGCTTCTATGAAAAGCATTTATTGAGGAATAATATGTGAGTTTCTCTTTAGCAAAAAACAGCAAAATTTAGTTTTAGTAATGGCTAATAGATTTATGTATAAAACCAAAACCTACTCTATAATATATCTGTGGAAATTTCCTCAAATTTTTTCTTCTTTTGTTCCTGGTCCAGAGATTCTTACATGGCTTTTAAAAGTGGGTTTTCTACCTGTGTTGGACAGCTCTTATTTTTGGCTTCACATCCTTTCAGCCCAAACCCTCAATAAGGAAATCAGCTGCAAACAGGTGTAACCTGACAGCACCTGCTGCTCTCCACTGCACCACAGATCTCTCACATTTTTGTCCTGAGGTTTTTTTCTTTTTAATCACAGCACAGATGTTTGTGTGAACCTTCCCAGCACCCACATATCAGCTGTCTGGATAATCCAGGGAGTCAGTGTTTTGACTAATGGATAAAATGTGTGGATAAATTATGTGCTCTTCCATCATTCAGGTGGGTAATTCTGAAGCAAATTCTGCAAGGCTTCTCTGAGGGTCCTCATTGAGGGGAGCCTCAGTTATTCTCCAGGTGACCAATAGAAAAGCACTCTTTCACGTTGGCATTAACTTCTTCCCTGGGCCACTCTTAAGCCCCAACTCCTGTTTCTTGGAATCACTTCTAAAATAGACTACCTGTACACAATCTCTGGCTCCCTCTCTGCTTTCTGGGGAAACTCAAACTAAGATAGTTGATTTGTGCAAATGGCCTTAGAAAACAGGTCCTCAGGGTAGAGTTTAGGTTGGGATCTTTTCCCAGTTACGTGGTGTTGAGCTGCATTGCTGATGTAGGCCTCCTAGGGCTACTCCTGGTACTAGTGACACAATTAATTCCTAAGACTCTCCAGGTAGTGGAATGGGAGAAGATACAGTTAACAGGTGAAGACTTAGCCTTTGGCACTTGAATGGTATTAGAGCAGAGATCATCATAAGATTGTGGAGTTGGCTGTCTTGCATGAACTACTTTTAAAAAGTTAAAAATGTAAATAAAATGACTCAAGATAGCCAACAATCAAGTCAAAACACTGTCAAATGAGAAGGCCTCTGTGGTAGCATATTAAGAGATCTTAATTTCTGTATTGGCAAGGAAAGTTCTGCTGAAAATCAGGCTGAAAATTTAATTATAAGGTAGCAGAACAAAAAGGTGACTGAATATACCTTCTCAAAGATTGCACATGTAGAATCAGGACTTAAGAATTGTGAGAGGAAAAAGAATAGAACCCTAAGACCCAAGATAGAAATTCTTGAGTGGATAAGCCTGAACAAATTGAACTTGTAGACTCCCTTGTACCCCTAAACCAGTAGAAGCAACTTTCTTATTCCTAAAGAACAGCAGCCTTCTCTTGTCCAGAGATCCTGCAAAGACTAACCTGGGACAGTGACTTGTCCTACTTACAATCTCCTGATTCCTCTCTTTGACTCTCATAGGTTGCAGCACATCCTTAGCTGGAAAATACAGTTCCTTCTCTGAAAGAAATTTGCACATACACCAAGAGAATTGCAAGAACCAATTAGTATTTAATAATAGGAACCAGGGAAACACATATGAAAGTGGGCCTCCAGGGAGTTGGATAGGGAAGAGTCAACTACAATACTGTATAGGAAAGAATTATGACATGGGCACATTCTTCAGTCAGGTGGAGGTTAATATCCTAACAGGGACACCTAGAGTTGCTTCCATCACCTAGTTGGAATGGCTTTTCAAAGCTCAGACACATTAATGACTAGAGAAAATGAGATAGAAATGGTGGAACTTTACTGTAAATCATTGACAAAGGGGTCAGAAGGTTCAGGGAGAGAAAAATATTAGAACACAATTATTATGTAAGACAGAGACAGCACAGTTGAGTTCGTTAGAAGCTTAGTGGTGGCTGTTTGTGAGCCCTGGTTGATGGTAGGTGATACTGGGGCCCTAGTGTCAATGGGGATTTCAAGATTCTGGAAAAGCAGAGGTTACTTGGTAACACATAACCAAAAGAGGTAAGGTGAGCATAGTCATCACAGTGAGCATCAAGACATGCATCTACAACATGGTGGTAATTCTTTGATCATGGTGTTCTGAGAGGCAAGCAATCCTAGAAAAAGAAGAGAATCAATGGACGGAGTTAATGCCTAATGTCATCCACTACATTGGAAATGTATAATCTCCTACCCAGTTTCCAGATCTAAGGTGGTTCAAAGACCCAGAGCCTGACTTAAAAGAAAGTTAGGTCCACTTGAGAAAAACCCTGCCATGACATCACATGCATATACAATAAACATAGCCCCTATATTTCCCAAAGGGACCTGTATCCCAAGAATGAAGAATTTGGGACTCAAGAGGTAGGAAGGACTGGTCCCTTTCTCCATGATGCTTGTACACATTCACCTAGGACCCACCTGTGTCATATGTGGTCTCATCTGTACTACCTTAGGCTCTGTGGGGTCAGGGCAGAATAGTTCTACCTGGGACATAGTAGGAGATCCACTCGCCTCACAGAGCAGCAGAACAAGAAAGGAATTGCCATATTGAAGGGTTAAGTGACACTTATTACCATGAAGAGAGCTGTGGTGACACCATGAAGACACAAAGCAGCACATCTAGAACCACTGGTTTGATGCAGTGCCTCTTGCTGTTTACAGGCCTAACAATAACTGTAAATGGGCAATTGTAGCAACCCTGGTCAGGCAATGTGCCTGGTGAGGGAGTAAATATTTTAAGCATGAAGGTCTGTGTCTCCCCATTTAGAAAGGTGCCTAGACCACCTGAACTGTGGGGCATGAATGAAGGAAATCTAGAATGAGCAGTAGTGTAGTGAGACAGTGATTATCAATTAAAGATTCAGGATTAGTTGTAGCAGATAGATGCACCTTGTTTCATTAACCTTCCTATTTTAAGGCTTTTTACAGAATGTGGCTGGCTGCCACCTTGAAGATTGGATGATGGGTTAGGTCCAATCAGTGCAAAGTATGACCAGCATTGGAGGTACACAATTCTAATCTAGAACAACTATAATTTTTGCAAGAATCTTATAAACAATCTTTCTAGTTTAAAGTTCTTACAATAAACTCCTCTCAACTTGTGAGGACTCCACTGTTCATACCAGAGGCTCTATGTGAAGACTCTTTGAAGGACCAAGAGAATGCAAGGACTTAGGATATACCATAATTGTCTTTGGTAATTATTAATATGTTCATATGCTGCCTGATATTTCTACCCAATGACAGAGACCATTCTATTGAGGCAATAATTTGAATTTATTGCCACAGAACAAATATTACTATATATTACTGGAAGTTTACTTCTAATTCCTCATTTCTTATATTTTGTGTGTCTTTTGTATCAGCCACATTTTACTGTCAGTGGATGTAATAATGAAAAGAAATCATTGAGAATGTGATGACATTCCAAAAAAACAAAAACAAAAACAAAAACAAAAAATTCAAGTGAGCAGTTGCATCAAGGCAGAAGAGTTTCAACATGAATTGACTAGATATCAGTACCCATGGACAAAGATAGAGTTTCTGGAATTTAAGTGAATTCAAAATTTGAAAAATGAATTCCGTGAAAAAGAAAGGAAACTTAAAGCATCTTGTTGATATAAATGATAGTATTTGTACTTACGTTTTTTTCTCCTTCAACTTCTTTGTCTCATTTGACCTCATTTGTAATAAGTTTCTGTGGTATAAGAATTAGTGCCTTCTCTGGGACATTGGGATTTCTTGTATGGATCATAGAGGTGTTTGGTAGAATGTACCAGAGGTACACAGTCACAACAGAAGGAAGGAAAGCTGTATTAAATCCAAACTCAACTTTAACCTTGAACAAGTGACAAGAATCAGCATTAGACAATTCCTAGCCATGTTTGAAATGTATAATAGTAAAAATTAGAAATATCAACAAGAAAAACTTCATAAAAAGGACACTTTAAAAATATATGTATAAAAAATATATGTATGTATATATGTATATGTACACATATGCACAATTATATGCATGTATACATCATACACATACATCTATGTAACATAAAAAAATGTCAAGTATAGGTTCGAAACTTTAGTGGGTGCACAATTAAAAAAGTTCAGTGGCTACTATTATTACTATGTCCCACTTTTTCTTACATTTAGTATGTTGAATTTAAGCTCTCCTGAGTGGTTCTTTTAAATTCATTTTAGGCTTTCAGCATAATACCCAGGATCATACTCAAGGAAATATAATGACGTGGTAAAGTCATGACCTCTTTATTATTTCACTTATTGTCTCATCTGAATTTCTCTTGTCCCCTATAAAAGCATTACCCCTTTTACTGCTGCAGTGGGGTAGAAGACCCATTAGGTGATTCCAACCAGTGAATAAATCATATATATTCAATACAGTTGATTAGACTGAATTCTGTATCTACATGTGCAAAAACTGAATGCTGCAGGTGCAATAAATTAGGCATAACACATGAGCCCTGTCTTTTAAAGACCACCAAGTCAAGTGCTTATAATTGAATGTATAAAAGTGATTCTTGAAAAAAAAAATCTTCTTTTAGATAAATCGTCCTATTTCCATTCTGTGTTTGGATATTTAAAAATCCCAAAGTTATCCTGTAATATGTCTGATGTACTCTAACATCATGTCTGAAGTATTCTGGGATTATTTTGTAAGTATTCTAGCCTCATTTCTGAAGTACTCAAGCATCAGTCTTCAGAGTTCTTCCATCCTGAAGATTTAGTGCAGTTAGAATAACTAGTTATATCTTATTTTCCAAAGCATAAAAATAAAATTGTAAAGTAAACCAGAAGTCAAAAGGGAAAAATAAGTGATAACATATGACAGCAGGGTACCCATCTGAGAAGATAGGCTGAAAATGGAACACAGGTCAAGATCAGAAATGACTTGGGTAACATGCGTGACCGAAGCAATGCTTGAACCGTGAGGCAGGGAAGAGGGAAGGAGCCTAGGGATGCAGGGTTGTTCGTCATGAGGACCTCGGGACTGCAGTGTCAATGGTGTCATTACCCCACAGGATGACAAACTAAAAACAGTGACACCCACTGGGCAGAGGAGAGAGCAAGGGGGAGAGAGCCTACAACACAGGTGGGCTGCTCTGGGGGCTTCTTTTTAAACATCTGTTCACTGACTTGGAATTGGGTCTCTGCTGGCCTTCATTAGGTGCTACTCACGACGTCCAACCCGGCAAGAGCTCCACGATCCATTCCTGGTAAAGGTACCTTTCATTCCCTCTAGTTCATACCGCTTCTTTAAATAGCAAAGCAGAACCCTATCACATGGTTTTGATGTAAGAGATTACTTCATTTTTGCAATAGTGAGTGCCATAGATAAAATACTGATTAAAAACCTTACGATTTTGTTAACATTTTTAAGAATTCAAAGAATTATAGCTTTTAACATTCAGATTTTTTTCTCTTCTGTGTTTTATTATAGGAAAACAATTTGTGTGTATGACCCATCTTTCAAAATCCTGTTCTAAATCAAACCAGAGAACTTTGTTCACTCTCCTTAGTGATAGCTTTATCTTAACAGTTTCAGGCAAATTCTGAGTTGTCTGTTAAATGGGACAGCCTTTTGCCTTAAGGCAGAGAGGAACTTGTGAGGGACCAGACCCAGATGCAAATACTTTTAAGAATCAGATACCAACATAAATGGCACAGTTTAAGGGCAATAGGGGCTGATAGTGTCGGTAGCTAAAAAAAAAAAAAAAAAAAAAAAAGAATTTATGCCCTACTTAAGAAAATTCAAATGCAGTATTTTTAATGTGAAAAATAAAACTTCAGGCTGAATTTGAACAAAGGCTTTCATTTGCAAACTTTGCTTAAAAGATTCAATAGATTGCTTACAATCTAAAATTTATTTCTAGTCATTTTTAAGATTTTTTTTAACAAAACAAAGCATGCTTATTCCTTTTCAAAATTTTCTTATTTCAATAGATCTAATTTAACATTCATAAATTTAGAACTGTTTTTACAACCTCTATCTGATCTCGTTTCCACTGACTTTTTCCTACTGAAAGAATGCGTTTAGTCTACTGAGTAGTAAGTAGTAGGCTTAGAGACAACTTACTTGATTGTATATTTATGTTCAACTATTTGAAATTAATTCAGAATGAAAGGTACACATCTCAACATGGAGTGAACAGTTTTCTTAAATTGTTACTTTTTCTATTAATTCTTAATTCACCAAACATTTAAAGAACACCTGTGGTGGGGGTGCACTGTACATACAGAGTCAGACAGAGGTAACAGCCTTTCTTTATGAGCTGGTAATCTCTACCAAATCTATTATTAGAAAATCATAAGCATGTAATTCTGTAACATAACAATATTTTAACTACTTAAAAAGGGGTATTACTACTGTGGGACCCTGGATATAGCATCCAAGTGACTTTTATTCCATGAAACACAATGTGCTAATTCTATAAAGGAGGAGGGGATAATTTGATATGATTGAAAAAGAGGAGTTTTTTGCCAGTTTGTCAAGCTGGCAAGTGAAAGAAAAATATTCAAGATATCTACAGAAAATACTGTAAAACCACACCTTAGAGTATATAATTTGATTCAATGCTGGCTCTTTTTTCTTTGTAATAAAATTTTATTTTATTTTTTTTAATTCATAGGGTTGACATTAATTAGAAAAAATCACATAGGTCCTTGGTGTACAATTCTACATTACATCTTCTATGTGTTGTATTGTTTTCATCACCCAGAGTCAGTTCTCTTTCCATCACCATATATTTGTGTCCCTGTCCCTTCTTCCCCAGTGCCCTCCCCTCTTACCCTCAGGTAACTCCTAAATTATTGACTGTATCCATGAGTTTTGTTTCTAATAAAGTAATAAACTTTCAATTTTATTTCAACAAACTAAATTTCTCCATCCCTTTCCCTTATTTTACCCTCTCTCCCATTCCTCCTCCCATCTTAAAGAAGTCCCTCTAACATTCTTTGTAGTACTGGTTTGGTGGTGATGTATTTCTTTAACTTTTCCTTATCTGAGAAGCTCTTTATCTGTCCTTCAATTTTGAATGCTGACCTTGCTGGATACATTATTCCTGATTGTAGATCTTTGGTTTTCACCATGTTGAATATTTTCTGCCACTCCCTTCTGGTCTGTAAAGTTTCTGGTGAAAAATCAGGTGACAGTCTAATTGGTGTCCCTTAATAAGTTACTACTTACATTTCTCTTGTTGTTTTTAGAATTTTCTTTTTCTTTAATTTCTGTCATTTTAATTATGATGTATCTTGGTGTGTTCTTATATGAGATCATCTTGTTTGGGATTCTCTGTGCATTGTGGACCTGTATGTCTATTCCTTCACCAGGTTAGGAAAATTTTCAGTCATTATTTCTTCACATAATTTCTTGATCCCTTTCTTTTCCTCTTTCCCTTCTGGTACACCTATGATTCTGATATTCTTCCACTTAAATTGTTCCAGAGGAATCTCAAACTATCCTCATTTTTTCTGGATTCTCACAACTACCTGTTCTAAATGGGTGTTTTCTGCTGTTTTTTTTTCCTGCAAACCACTGTTTTGTGCTTCTATTTTATCTAGTTGGGTGACTTTTATTCCATTTTCCATTTCAGTTAATGTAGTCATTATCTCTCTCTGGTCCTTTATGATTGTTTGTAAGTCTTCTTTGATGCTTGCTATCTCTTTTTTAAAATTATCATTTAGTTCCTTAAGCACTTCTTTAATTGTTGCTTTGAGTTCTTTTTCTGATGGGTCACTTGTCCCCATCTCTTTAATTCTCTGGTTTCTCATATTTGCAACTTGTCTGGACCCTTCCAGCTGCAGTTCCTTCGGTGTTAGCTGCTGATACTGGGTGGCCAGAGGTCTGTGGGGGAAGGGCGTTTGTGGCTTTGTTTTCTTTCTGTGGTTCCGGGGGTCATTCAGGGAGTTTGGGCATGATTACACCTTTTTGTTCTGTGTTTGCCCCGCAGATTCTTCCCTGAGCTTTGGGGTCAGTCCTGTTTGCTGGACTTTCAAACCATCTTGGTTGTGGGCAAAGGAACTCATGAAAATAACCCTCTTTCTCCTTCTCCTTCCTGGCCAGAGCATTCACACTGCAGCTCCTCACTACCCAGCTGCTCCTCCTCCTCTGAGAACCAGAGTGAAGTCCATCTACTGTGGTTTGCAGCCAAGTCTGCACCTCCTGGGACCAAAGTGAGGTGGTTGTGGTATCTCACGCCCTGCCTGTGGGCCCCCTTTCTTATGTCCCATGGACCAAGTGAGGCCTGGAGTGCTCTCCAGCCACTTTCTTTCTCCTCCCTCCCCCACAGTGAAGTTTCAAGTGGGGACTGTGCCAGCTGTGTCCCTGCTCTTCTTTTTATTTCTCCTTTATTTAACCCTCTGCCCACCTGCAGGTACCTTAATGCAATGAGTGGGTTTCTTAGTTGTGACTGTGCATTGTGTAGAGGGTCCTTGGTTGAGGTAGAGGTGTTTTATTAGTTGTAATCTCCAGAGGGGTTTTTTGGAGGTCACCCACATGCTGCCATTTTGTTGTCCCTAAATCTTGGTCTTTATGAATAACCCTTAGTTGTAATGAAAACTGGTGTTGTGGTTTCCATGATTGATCAGACAATACAGTTTTAGAAGCAAGGCTGTTTTGGATGATAATAAAATGTTCTACCCCACAATCTAGAGCAGCACCTAGCACAAGGTAGATATTTAACAAAAATTAGTTGACTAACTAGGTGACTGGGTCATTCAAGGTTCAGATAAAAGGAATGGATAGCTTGTACGGGGCACATAAAGCCCCTAAGCAATTATGTAGTTTTCACAGTGTCTGATAGATGCCACTGAGAAAAGCAGATTGTTTTTATTTGACAAGAGATACCTCCATAATCATATCACCCCAGTCAGATGAGTAACAAATACAAGTTTGAGGGGAGATCATTTTTGCCCTTTCAATAATGTAAGTGTTCTAACCTATGAAAATTAACTGACTTATTACTCAGCTGTAAGAAAAGATGAAATATTGCCATTTGCAACAAAATGGATGGACCTGGAGATCATCATGCTAAGTGAAATAAGCCAGACAGAAAAAACAAAGAACTGCATGATTTCACTCATATGCGGAATATAAAACTGAAAGCAAAGAAAAAAAGAAATGAACAAACAAATAACCCATGGACACAATCAATAG